>JAXGGA010001530.1:0-149054 GCA_038373865.1 Uloborus plumipes | reverse complement strand
ATCAGGTTTTTCCTGTGCTTACTAGGGTTACCCGCGGAACTTTTAGCCCCGCTCTCCCCTATATAATATTGGTGAAATATTTAATAACTGTATCATTTACGTAGAAACTTATTGAAATGATATTGAAACAGATAAAAGCATTAAAATTTAAACTAAGAATAATTAAAAGTTTAAACTTTGAGTACATGCAGAAATATTTAATTCTATCTTTTAAAGTTTTGTCTCTTTTGATAAAAATACATAATTTAGAAAGAAATCACAATATGCTAGTATTTCATTTCATATGTAGCGCTACTCCTGTACAATAAAATACAGGCTTTAGAAATTAATTTGAATGTATTTAACATATTCTTAAAGAAATGATGCGAGAAACAACTTTGATTTGTTGTTTTGAAGCTGCATTACATAAAAATAAGCAAAAATAAAATGTAATTGTAATGCCACCGGATATCCTGCGGATATCCGGTGTCACAATTCCGGATATCCGACATCCGGCTTGTGATGAACCACCGGATATCCGATATCCGGCAAAATCACTATCCGGTCCACTGTCCATCTGGCAAAATCACTATCCGGGACTGTTTTTAATTTTTCAAGTGGAAACGCAGTTTCTTAGAAAATCACAGGGCCGTATTTAAAGGGTGGGTTTTTAGGGTTCAAACTCCCTCCGAAATTTTTCAAAATTATTAGAAAAGTACTTTTTATACTTTCTCACTGAAAAAATTATTGCTATTTTATTTTAATTTTTTTATTTACTTTGAAACTGCATTTGAAAAGTGAAATTATCATTATTGAATAATTGTACAAATTAAGTCATTTTCTGCAGTATTTATTACTTTCTTCTATATCTAATATATAGAAGAAAGTATTGATTTCGTGAAAATTTTCGAATGTCGAATTTTGACGGATTTGCACGTTTTGAGGTGCGCTGAGTGCATTTCGACCATTTTTGGAAAATGTCTGTCTGTGTGTCTGTGTGTGAGTCTGTATGTGTGTGACCAGTTTTTGTGGCCGCGCTAGAGCAAAAACTACTGCATGAAATCGAACAAAAATTTTTGCACATATGTATCACCATGTGAACTGGTGCACCCGACTTTGTTTAGCGAATTCCTCCAAGGGGGGTGGAGCAATCGCACGTGTTCTGCGCGTGGGTGATTGCTATATCTCAGGAAGTAACCGGCGGAATCAAACGAAAATTGGTTCATAGGTAGCCCCTACTAAGTACAGGCGCTGATTCAATTTGCGTGTCAATATCTTGAAGGGGAGTGGAGCAATCGCACGTGTTCTGCGCGGGGGTGATTGCTATATCTCAGGAAGTAACCGGCGGAATCAAACGAAAATTGGTCCATAGGTAGACCCTACTGAGTACAGGCGCTGATTCAATTTGTTTGTCAATATCTCGAAGGGGGGTGGAGCAATCAAATAAGTGCTTATTTTGTCATTGCGCCTACTGTATCTCGGGAAATATTGCTGCGATTTGAATGAAATTTGGAATAACACTAACCCAATATGGAAACAAGCATCGAATAAATTTTTGCGCCAATCGCCCAGGGGGAGGGTGGGGTGATTTTTGCGCTTAGTCAACAATGCGAAAAATTAATTCATTAAAAAATCGCTTTCACGCTATTTAATTATCAAAACAGCTGAAAACTTTCAATGATTTGAAATTTTTAACTGTTGCCAATTTTTTTATTAACAAATAAAATGTTTGCAATTAATCTAAACAAGGCTTTTGCAATGATTTCCAATTTCGCTCATTGATTCTGCATTTGCAGGGTTATTACGATAATTGGGAAATTGTAGCTGTCTCCAATTACTCGGGCGAGTACGTATTTTATTTTGTAACCGGAATTCATCAGATAGATATAGAAGAAAGTTTCGTGATGGCCACGACAGCTAGTTTTTATTATAGTTATTGCAAACATAATTTCCTTACAATACACCTTTCCCTTCGAATTTTTAATAGCACTAAAAAAAAAAAAACCACCAAAATTCTTCAAATTTGTAAGTACCAAACTCTATATTTAACCCATCTTATATGAGTAAACTCATTTGTCCAGATTTTTTTTCCTTCTTTGAAAAGATGAGTCATTTTTTTAAAAACATTTTTCATGTTAATACCCTTTTAACATCTATTGTAAGAAAAACCAACAGAATATGTATAAGAAATGAAATCAAATTTTATTGAATTAAAATATTTCACGAGAAATAGGTTAGGTAAAACTAAGAAAACCCTTCACAAAAACTAAGATCTGGTTAATGGCCCTGGAAAATCATCATAGATAAATAACACTTTTAAGTTTGATTTTACGTTGTCCTTCACGCTAATTTAGCTGACCACGTAGTCACAAAAAATACCTTCTTGGATTTTACACGTTGCATTTTAACCCGTACGACGCAGGGCATGTCTACTTTGATCTTTCATTACTACTAGTATGTATAATGTACAATTAGTATTTCATAAAAAAAAAAGAAACAGGTAATGCAGAGCATTTTTTAAGGATTTTTCACTGGGCGACACTGGGCGGTTGTCTGTCATTAAATGTGTCTGGGGGGGGGGGGGGAACCCAAAATATATATAAAATTTTACAAAAAAGAAAGAAAAATAACATTTATTTTTAATATTTTGAATATTTCAAAAAAAAAAAAAAAAAAAAAAAAAAAAAAATGGAAAATTTTACTCAGTATTTGAAAAATTATATTCAATCTAAAAAGATGCAACAACAAAAAAAAAAAAACTTTTTCTTTTTTTCTGGCGGAATAAGTTGAAAGAATGTACATGTGTTACTCTTTTCTTGTAGTTTTTTGCAAAAAGTACGAAAAAAAAAAAAAAAAAAAAAAAAAAAAAAAAAAAAAAAACTGCAAGGAATTGTGAAAAATATAAATAAATTAATGAAACACTGTACTATATATAAAAAAGAACCACTATAGATAACCACGAATAGAGCAAATACTTACCCGATCTCTTGAAGTTTCATGGCCAATTTTTAAAGAATGCAATTTTCAGTAGCAGTGGACTCTTTTAGGAAGGGGAGAAAAAGAGAAAGAAAGAATTCCGTTTACGAAAACTAGGAGTGACCAAATATTGGATTTTACAATGTCGCCCAGTGACTCTGTTTTGCATTTTCTAGGCGACAAATTTTCGTCACTAGGCGACATTAGTGTCGCCTAGTCCCTATGATAAAAAATGCTCTGAGGTAATGACGACATTTTTTCTTAAGGGGTTACAGTACCTCAAAAATGACCAAAAGACCAAAAAATTTTTTATTGCTAATTTCAAAAGTAAAAGTTACTTAAAACACTCAGAAAACAATAGCATTGTTCTAGCTAAAGTATTTAAAAAGTTATGAATGACTTTAGGGCATGCATGTTATGTGTTCTAATGGAAAAGCCAAACTTTAAAGTGTCTTTTCTCGGTGATCAGTTTTTAGTGTTTCTATGTTACTGGAAATACTAAGGAATTTTTTCTATTAAAGATATAACTTTAAAGCAATATTTTTTGCCCTCAGTATAATATATTTAACAAAACTGTGCATTGAATAAGCGTTTTATAAATTACAAAAAATTTTAGAGTTTGTTAAACCTTGAAGAACAAAATTTAAGAAATTTTTACATAAAAGGTCACAAAATATTTTCTAATCAAAATATAAGAAAATGAATGCACAGATTTGTTGAGATCCTTGTGATCATTTCGCAAAAAGAAATTTTGAAATTAATGCAGAAACTAAAAAGCCTTAGGGCTTTTAAAAAATTGAAATTTTCTTACATTTTTCAAATTTTCAAAAAAAAAAATTCAACATTTTTTGTTTGAAAATTAATTATTGATTGTTAAACAAGTGCAAAAACAAATATTTCAAAGAATTAACTTTTTCACTTAAAGAAATTTGTTAGAAAGGTACTGTAACCCCTTAAGAAATCACACATAATTGCATGATTTCTGAAGCAACAAAATCTTCATTGCACTTTTAAATTATTATGTTTCGTAAAATGTATAAAACGTCGCGCAGGATGAAATTACCTTTATTCCGTGGAATAGTCCTACACGCAGTAAGTTTGAGGCCTTCACAAATGAGTACGACAAAATCACCTTTATCTACACATACCACTTTAATGCCACATCAGTAAAAAGTATACATCTGATTAAAATCCAACAGAAGAAAAATCACAAAGTGATGTGTGGTAACAATAAAATATTTCACTGGCTAAGAGTAAATCAGTTTTTTATTTCTCCATAGGATCAGTCTCTTACACAACATAGAGCGTGGTCCCTGTCACGCAATACACATCTGAATATGATCGGAGTGTTAATCTTAACACACATTAATATTTACAAGCATTGCTTAGAACGCAACGCCATATGCTACGAGCTCTGGAGTCAGGTACACACTTCGTAAGCCGACAGTGGCTTGCAAGCATATATGCTTCAGGACTAAAAAGGGAAATATTTTTTCTGTAAGCTGCAGAACAATAATCGGAGACACATTGATTGTTCGTCAGTGCACCATAGTTGTAGAAATTGCATTCGTTCAAGATCTTCTTTCGCTTTTTAAAGTACAGTGAAAAACTTTCAACATGAAGCAAAAGCGAAACAAGCTTTTTTCTTCCTTTCATTTGATTCGACCAAAAAAAAAATATTTTCAAATCAAGTGATATTTCGGGATCAAAAACATACATGAAATCACACTATGTTTTGAAAGGATGGTAGAATTGTTTTATATAAACCGTTTATTCGTGCAAAGCGGTTACATGCTTATAGTTTTTCACTGTATTTATATCAAAGGAATGTAAACACGCAAAAAAGCATGTTAATTAACAGGCAAGTGAAATACCAAGTTAGATCTGGTATGCCAAGAAAATTGAGTAAACTTTTCTCACAGGGTGGAGTACCATACTGATTTGTATATGGTACACATATTATAAGGCATAAATTTCTATAAAGTATACTTTAAGTTATAATCTTTTTGTTACATTGAGAGCCTTACTTTCAATCATCTTTTACCTACAAAATCAGAGCAAAAAGTGTACTAGTAAACCAACTAATATCAGTTTAAATCCAGTACACAGAGCTATTCAAGTTGACCAATATCAAGATGCCTTTATTACTCAGAATAAAAATCATAAAAAAAGAAAAACACCAATTTTCTTTAACAGAATACTACCGTTCTTGGATGCAACACTTTATAGGTCCCGCCTTATATTTTGGCTCGTAATTAATGTTAGCTACTTGGTACGTAAAAATAATAGCCTGTTGCATTTTAGACAAAATTATTGCATTGGAAAGCAATTTAAGTCACAAGCTTTACAAGTTTTGAAGAAATCGACAGCCAAATTCAGTTTCAAATTCAAAATATTTTTCAGAATATTAGTAAGCATATTAAGCTACTATATCATCGCCATTGAAACATAAGATTATTAATTACTCTTACTTTTGTTTGAACTGAGAAAAACATAAAATTTAGTTTTCGAAAATAAATAGTCAAAGTGAAGGAAATCTCTTTACAATTGGATTAAAAAAAATTATTCATATTGCTGCCATAAGAAATTAGTGCTATGCATATTCGATTTTGGAGATAGGGACACAAGTTTTTCTGGGGAAATTTGTTCATTAACAATCACCACTCTTTTAAATTCAATATTTTTCGCTCTTATGAGTGTGAATGATGATATTACTTGAGGGCAGTTCTGAAGAGGGAGGGGGATAACCTAAAAAAATTAATTTGGCTTTATCCCTGTTTGCAGTAGCACTAACGATGAAAAATAATTTTTAAATCACTATTTGTTCTGCAACTTCAAGCTTTGCTTTTTCAATTACACAAACCTGTTGCTTCATTGAAAATGATGTTATTCGACCAACAAAGAATGATTTACATTAAAATGAACTAGAGTCATGATTTAGAAGATGCATAATTTATGGTCAAAAAATAGAGATGTGGTGTTTTTCCAAAAAGTAAGTATTTTTGATATGAGTTGCTTTCAAGAAAGAATCTTGGCAATACCGTTTATCACCAGTTATTCAATGTCTAGTAATTAAAGCAAACATTAAATGCGCAAAAACCTTTCAAAGCCGACAATATAAATAGGACACTGTTACACTTATGAATTGCCAAACACTATCACTAACATATTTATCCTTTGGGAATACTTTTGTTCTTGATGGAATAAGTAATGTCCTTGAAAATTGATCCATTATTCTTCCCAACTTTACAATACTTGATTATTTCCAATTGCATGGAATTTAAAAATTACTACTATAGTTGGTAGACTTCATCGGCAATCATCATAAATTTTAAGCAATTACTTTGTGAAGTTACAAGGAAAGATTAAAATCCTTACACTTAAATTTCAAGTTGCGAAGTAATAATTTCGGTTTATGTTTCAACAATATACATAGATAAATATGTATGCATGTGTGTGTATATAAAGTTCTACTCAACTGTAAGCATAATAAATGAATATTCAATTGCATAAATAACATTTAATATTTTTTTTTCCCAAAAGAAATAAAACTGGAAATGCAACATAAAAAGACCCAAAGCAAATGGCATTAAATTTTCATCAGCTCATTTTTATAATTACAAAGTATTTTGACTGTTCTTAGTTATTTTTTCAAAATTTAGTTTTTTTTTTAAACATGCATAAGTTACATTCAAAACAATATGAAAAAAAGTTAGAAAATCTGTAGTATTTAGTAATTAAAATCAAGGTCAACAGTGAAAATTAATACAAATAATCTATGGCATGAAATGCGAAAAAGACCAAAAAAGTTTTTGGTTATAGACGTTAATTAATGTGCAACATATACCAGAGAAAATGTCTAATTTTCTTTAAGAAAACAAAACTGAAGTATTTAGTTGTATTCCGCTTCGATTTATGATTACGATTTTAGGAATATCAATTTTGCATCTTTTAAATTTAAGCCTCTGTAAATGAAATTTTGAATTATCACAGTCAGAGGCTTTTAATCAATACGTAAAAGTGAATTGAGTAAAATTTTTCTCAACAAACTTCAGGAATAATCTTCATTCTTAATTAAATCATAAATTATGGAGGGAAAAAATCAATAGATGAATGATGTATGAATGATTAAAATTAAACTTTAAAATCTAAAGGGAAAAACTACAAAATATTTCTGTTCAAGGATCAAATTTCTCAGATTTTTTTAAAAGTAACTAACTAATGAGGAAAAATAGGTGTAGAAACTTAAAACTTGAACATTTTAGCACAGGGAACACTAATTCAATTCAAAATAAATAAAAGTGAAAAGGAAAAAAAAAAAGTACATCTACTATTGTCATGAAAAAAGATTCTGCAAGTTTTCAAAATAAATTAAATAGTTCAACATTATTTAGCGGTGTAAAATACATAAATCTCTCCAACTTCAAGATTTTGTTCCGAATAAAATAAATTGAGCTAGTTATTAATAAACTTTGAATATTACATTCAGCAAGTGCGGAGAGTTTGAGAACATCAGCTCTTAATAATACAATGAGTACTGACAGCAGTTAGGAATTCAAATACTATTCTTGTTTTTCAACAATACTTTTCTATCATTAATTTTAGATTTTAATTTTTTTTATAATAATACTTTAAGATGTTGCAATGTTCTTAATAACAAACTGCATCAAAGATAAATTTTCAAACAAAACAATGTTTTGGAAAATGAAAGAACGTGCCGACACCGGTAAATCTTTTGCATCGAAAATCCAAATACAAAAATTATAACTAAAACTTTTACAATAACTAAGAAAAGGAAAGCTTTCTCAATCTCTTTCTCTTATATATAGATACATATATAAATCTACACAAATGCTGCTTTGATCGATAATTTTCTTTAATAAAAATGAACACATGTAAATCAAATACATACAAAGTGAATAAATGGAAACATTGATCAAATGATATTTTCACCGAAAAATTATCACAGACATCCTCTTATTTATAGGAGTGTAATAAAATAGTTACATTTAACACAGAAATAAAAAAGAACACATACACTTTTAGACCAACTGCCACTCGATTCACTCGGAAACGAAACCGTACGATAGAAAAATCGGGGGAGGGTGCTCCGCGATTGGCACACTGCGATTCATTACACACTTCACTACACAAAAAAAAAAGTGAGGCAGTTTTGAATTTCTCCTAGAGTACTTTGCTTGTTTCAATTAAATTAACATAAACAATCTTTACAGAATGAGTGCCGCTAAAAATGGTTCCTCGAAGGAGACGGTCCTTTTCCATGTTTTTTTTTTTTTGACAGACTGTTCAATGTCAAAGGATAGAACTTCATGGCAAAACTTCCTCCTCACAGGGTGGAGCGAAAGTGGGTGCACACCCCACCCCTTTTTATTTTCAACACTCAGTTAGGGTTGAATGTTTGTCATACGTAGTCACCTTGGAGTTTGACGAGTCACAAACACTGGCACAATGGCATCCATGCTGTCACACAGCTGAATTCTGCACCCTGTCCTCAATGATGTTTTGCAAATCTTTGAGGATTCAGATATATTTTAACCCCAATACACGTGGACAATTCCATTTTTATGAAAAGCATCATTGCTGCATAAAAGTCTGCAAAGACTCCAATCATTTAGTCCTTGTTTCGCTGCATACATTTTATCAAGAACAAGGGCTATACTTCTATAAAATACGATTAAAGTGGAGATTTTTAAACATAGTATTTATATGATGTTTTTTTTGGTTCCCTAACAGATGTATTTTACGAGATATGTCTGTTAGGTAGAAAATAATACTATTTATGTGTTTTTTTCTGTAAATCTTCAAAACTTAAATGCAATCAATCGAAGTAGAGACCCTTTTCTTCAAAACGATGGTGAAATAAACCAAGGATTTAAAATGTTTCTCTGCCTTTTTAAGCTGTTTTGTGAAAAATCGATACTTCTGTTACCGAAGAATCGGCCACGGTCAAATGCACGGCACAGAACTCAGCCAGGTCACGACCCGGACGACGTTCTACCGATGCCAATGAATCTCGAGACTCCAAGACCAACTTGCTGCGTGACAAACATTCAGCCCCCAATAGACAAGATGCCAAAGGGTGCAGGGGCGGGACCCCTCCCGGTCCACCGAAATGCAAAAAGATCACTTCTTCTCCACGGTGCTGCTGAGGTCCTCCACTTCCCTGAGGAGGCGTATGAGGCTGTCCAGGCCCAGCAGGTAGCCCGTGTCGGGCCCGCTGTGCACGGTGGTGTCCCCGTCGTAGCCCTCGTAGGTGGTGTGGGCGAAGTCGATCATGCGCACGTCCACCTCCGGCCCGTGGGGGTGCTCGCAGCGCCGCCGCCCCTCCAGGGAGCGCTTGTGCGAGGAGAGCCACGAGAGGGAGGCCGAGGCCGACGTGGAGTCGTTGCTGCTCTCCAGGGAGGACTCGTCGTCCACCAGCATGCCCTCGTAGCCGCCCACGTCCTCCTCCCCCTTGAAGAAGCCCTCCTCGTCTTCGTCGTCAATGTCGTCCTTCCGGTCGCACCCCTCGTAGAGGAGCAGCAGGGAGCTGGAGTAGAAGCGGAAGGTGGTCTGCTTCTCGATGGCCTTGCGCAGCTCGACGAGGCAGCCGACGATCTTGCGGATGATCGTGGCCCTCAGGTGCAGGCCGTTGTGGAAGAACTGGAAGAGGGCGCTCCTCACGCCGCCCTCGTCCAGGCCGCGGCCGTAGTACTTGTCCTTGCAGATGTAGCCGTCGAAGCTGGCCTGGTACACCTGGGTGGCAGAGAGCACATCACGAAATTCAGATATGGCAGGTGCAGACTGAGTTATCAAATCAGGAAAAAAAAAAAAAAATACAGAGTGGTCTATAAAGTGGGCATCTATCTCATTTCTTTCTTTCTAAAGGGCCCTCCGCATGCAACGGAGAATCCAAAGGTGTGCCTTGAGACCCCAGGCCCTTGAGGTTGGAATTTCACATTCAAAATTTCATTGGGTTTGCCTCTGCTGAATAGCCCCTCAAGGTGGATCATACTGTGTGGATAGGTGGGAGGTTGGCCACGAGGCAATTCAGTCATAGTTAACGATTTAAAAGGACAACAACATTAGAATAGGAGGCAGTCAGAAGCAAAGGAGAGAAGAAATAAAAATTGAGAGAACTAGTGCCAATAATATAAAAAACAACAATCTATTTTATGGCAAAAAAAATTTAGTTGTAGCAGTAACAAGAACTGCAATGAAACATAGTTTGAAAAGATTTCATTTTGTATACCAGCAAAGGAATGCATTTTTGGGCTTTGGAAGGTCAGGCTCTGAGGTACAGAATTTATAAGAAAATGATTTCACTCCCTTTTGCATTAACTGTACTTTTCAAAAATTATCAAAATAAATTATGCAAAGTAATGTAGAATGTGTCAAGTGCAGGGCCCTACTTGCAAGTTTCCACGCCCAGGTAATTTTCAAATTTTCTTGCCCCCTTTAAATGGTTGATTTACTTTATGCAGTTGTGTTATCACCAAGAGTGTCACCCACCTCTTCCACTTCACAAATGTTAATTAAAAAAAAAAACTTCCACAGTGGCTGAAACATACCCTATAGCAGATTAATCATGTCGCAAATGTGACAATTGAAGTGACAATATAGGCACCGAAGGAGAGTTCAAAAAGGCTCATAACAAATGTTTTACATAATTTTGTTCATCCATAAGGGGTACCCAAAAGTGCATTGTGACCAACTCCCAAACCTGTAGATCTACTACTGGCAATTCTCCATATGTAAAGTCTAAACAAATAAATGATGTTTGCCAATGTTTTTCCATAAACTAATGGGCACACAAATATTAGAGTGAATTATAGTCATAAAGTTGTGTTTTTAAACTAATTTTACAGTACAGCTGAGAGCTTACTGTTTAAAATTAAGTTTTGCCTGTAAAATTAGGTTTTCCTATCCCTTTTCTCAACTAAACAAAATAAAAAAAAAAAGATATTCAGGGGGGATTGTGTTCCGGTATTTTACCGGATTTCCGGTACTTTCATGGTCGAAAATACCAGAAATAAAATATTTTTAATTATGCTTTTGTCTCCCCACCTTCGGTTTTTTTTTTTTTTTGAATTTTCGGTAATATTCTGATAATTACTAATAATATTCATCGAGCAAAAATTTTAAGATGCCATTCTATTGTTTTTGACTAGAAACTATTTAAAACTATTCGAATGTATGAAATGTGTCTTGTTTGTTTATGAAAGACAATTTATAATTTATATGTATAATTATAAAATTAGGTGTGCTTAAATAATGGGAGACTTGATTTTTTGAAAAAAGCACCTCCCCCCCCCATACACACACACACACACACTTCTCTTCAAAACTTTCAGGTATTTTTTCATGAACTCACAATCACCCCTGGATATTAAAGTTGAGAGAATAAAAAAGTAAGGTACAAAAGCTCTGCTACAATTAAAAAAAAAATAATTTAGATGATAGCTGGAAAATTTTCATGCCTTGGGTGCCAGTGTGATAATTAGGGATTGGTCAAGTGTCACTGAACCAAGTTTCGGTTTCGACAGAGACTGGAGACTCACCTGCATGCCGCAGAGTCTCACTCCCAGCCTAGCAGAGGTGCTGGCTGCACATTTCGCCATCTGGCGGGTACGCTTGTCGGGGGAAGCGTCGTCCCCGTGCATCCGGGTGCCCATCTTCAGATCCAGGATGCAGGGCTGGTGGAAGTTCGACGTCACATTTTCTAGCAACAAAAAATCTGAGGTTCTCGTCAAGGGAAATGAAGAGAGTAATAAATGAGTATCGTTAGAAAGTGCTAAATTCTATCCGAGTAAGCGATCAAAAAGCTCTGGGAAACTTGGAGTAAGAAACTTGTGCAAGATGTTTTAACGGGAGGGGGTGCAAACAAAATAAGGTGAAAGGTTTTTACAAAATAAGGTTAAACGGATGAATTTCTTTTATGAAAAATACTAGCGGTACCCGCACGGCTTTGCCCGTGGTATAAAATTAAAAATTCATTTGTAAAAAACTGATATAACAGAAAAAATACTCTACTTTAGTTATTCAACTATAATTCTTTTAAAGAATGATATAAAAATTTGGCATGGACCCCTCACTACTTCCCTTTACGTGTAAATTTCTTAGTAGATGCCTTAAGTGCTAAAATAGTGCTTGGAGTGAGCAAGATAACAGTTCAAACATTTACATCCCTAGTTTGCCACAAAACAATGCAAAAAAATGTTTTTCAATGATTAATCTCCTAAATATCGCCGATTTTAACATCATTCAGTGGATTTTTCGCAAAATATAGCCAATAGCACCAAATTGAACCCAAATAAAAAAAATAAATTTTTTCGCCAAATTTGCCGCGAACTTGGCAATATGTCGCCAAATTGGCGTCAAACACTTGGCGACTAAAAGCTTGGCGATATTTCGCCAAGTGCTCGCGCCAATTCATATCACTTTTGTCTGCATTGAAATTAACACTGATTTACCCCATAAAAGGGGTAAAAACCCCCTTGGGGAAATTCGAATGCAACCCCAAGGGGAGGTGCACAAAAATAAGCCAAAAGAGAAAATAAGAACAATTTTGCTGCTCACAGAAATCTTACCAAAGTTTAAAAGAAGAAGAAAGTTTTCTTTCCTAACTTCAAAAACAAAATAATAGAAATTTCGTGCATTATTCTTCACCATGATAATAAAAACAATAAACATCGACAAACATCAACCAGCAAATGATAAATTAAAAGCCAAACTCGTTCACTCAAGCCATTTACTGCAATTTATATTGAAATAAAAAAAAGGAAATAAAATATGTTTTGCCAGACGATAAATTTAGAATGGTTTACTATCATGTTGTTTCTTTTTTGACCTCATTTAGTTAAACAATGTTTCCCTCTTCTACACAACTCGTCAGATCGCCAAAATATCTCTAAACTCACAAAAATGGTACGCGTCAGTTTCTTCCTTCTCTACCTTTTTTAAAGAAAGGACTCGATTTCTCATTTGATTGACAGGTGCCATCTTATCACGATTTTATTATATTTCATTTGACTAATTTTAATAAGGCTTGGAGTTTGGATTGCTACAAAAACAAATACATTTTTAAAATTATTAATGGAAAAAGAACGAAACAAATAAACGAAATAAAAACGTAACCATGGTAACAACATTAAAAGTTGATTTCCGTTGATAAAATAATTCATTTCATTAACCATTTTAGAATCGTTTGGCTTGCTTTACTGAAGATAAGCCTTGAATTCCGGGATTCTAAAAACAATTATTACAGCTCTCCTGATGATCGTAGAAACTTCGAAAAAACTTCATTTTGTGCAGAAAATTTCAAGCTTTCGAATGACATAAGACTTGAAAATGTGTATGAAATATTTCTTCCCTATTTTATCGAATTTCTGCTAAGAATTCGAATAGAAAAAGAACGAAATGGAATTTTCAAAAAATCGCTTCGAGGTGCAAAACTACATGCTACCAACTAATTTTGTGTCAAGTGGCATGAAAATCGACTGAACGGTTTGGGCGCTACGCGCGTGACAGACAGAAGGACAGAAAGAAAGACAAACCTTCAGCTTTATTATTAGTAGAGATTCATCAATATTTAGACAAAGCCAAAGCACATCAAAGGGATTAATTAACAACAAAAAATTTTGAAAAGTATTTTGAATTCTTTTATAGTTTAAAAGACCGGTCTAGCCATTCTGGGGCTCATAAAAAAAGTAATTTCAGCAGTTTTTATTTTCAGTCAATCTACTATTAGCAATTTTTTTATGTTCAATAATTTCATTAAGAATGTAAACACGTCAAACCATTTTATAAAATAGTTGAACAGAAGTTAGGGCTAAAGAGTTTAACTGGTATTTGGTTATAATTGACATCAAGTAGGTTTTCACAACTTTAATTTGCTAAACAAATCAATTTACTCACAGGGATAAAAATTTCCAACTTATCCATAGGTCATAATTTTTGTTTTGTATTTTTTGGTTGCAAATAAATAATTTATAATATGATAAATAAATATATGACTCCCAGGTCCCTGAAACATTGAATCATCGCCTGAAAATTTTAAGGCAAGTTTTCTTACACATATTTGAGCTTATTTTTTGTTTTAAAATATTATTGCAGTAAGTTTGTTTCATTAGTTTAATAGTTGTATATATGTAATCATTAAATTTAATTATTCCTGTTTATGCCAAATTGAAGGGAACAAATAAATTTTTCTTAAAGATGGAGTTTTGTCATACAATTTAAATAACGTACAGTAAAATGTGAAGGGAAATTGAAGCTATTAAATTTTTGTCATAAATTCACTATAAACAACTGTATTATTAAGCATCACCATAAAAACATATGGTGAAGGGCTTCTGTTCAAGGCTTATTATAAATGATGTGAACTATAATCAAATGACACAAAAATTTGAAAACTAATTTAGTGGCTAGCATACAAAGTTTCATTAACATAAAAGGATACATCTAGGGCTTGGTCTACTGTAGATTTGCCGCAAATGTTCATCTTTTATAAGTTTTTTGTCACTGCAGGAATGAATTTGAACTCTAGAGAATCAAAACAAAAGTAACATTAGCAAAAAATATCCCACAGTCAGTACAATTTACAGCTAAAAAGAAGAGTACATTTAACAACATGCAAGCATTTGGAGTTAATGAAATTATGGTTATTTGAAGACACCAGCAATTGATACAACACATAAAGTTCATAACTTAAATAACTAATAAAAATCAGCAATGTGATTTATCATTATTCAAATCCAAGAAAAGTATTGCCCCATTCCATTCTTCTAGGCTTGTATGGGCCATAGCAATTGCACAAAAATGGAAATTAAGTAATTTTCTCGGAGTGTTGTAAGGTAGTGCTGCTTGCAGAGTTCTTGGCAAAGTGTGTTGACTGTCAGCAAAGTTTGGACTTGCTGTCTTTCTTTTATGCTGACATGTAAAGATATAATTTCATAAAAATGCAATACATATCAGAATTTAAAGATATTCTCCTAACGGGCTTTAATTGCCAAACAGGGTGATAATTTATTTAAAATACGATTGAAAAATGAAACAACAATTCAGTAAACCTTGTTAATTTATTCTAACCATTGGAGGGAAACAAAATCAACACAGTAGCATACATTCCCATGAAAGTGACCTTCGGCATCCTTGTGGTCAATTTAAGAAATGAGATTTTCTTTAGTTTATTTTAAATATTTGAGTTTCAGGGCCAATATAAGCCATCGAATGAAGTTGGGCCTTCAAATATAGATAGCAAATTAATTGCATGAGAAAAAAAAAATTTGACAAATAATAATTGAAATTGTTGTGAATATTAGTCATCTGCAAAGTAAATCAATTTTGGGTAAAAGCTGCTTTAAATATAATTGGGAATAATATTAATTTTAGGGAAAACTATTCAAACAATGATAATCAAAAAGAAAATATCAGATTATTGCCAAACATTCAAGTTCTTTTTAGTGTTTAAATTGCTATTTACTTAGTTTTTAATTGCTTCATCCATTTTTATCCAATAACTAATGTTCACAACATCTTCCTTAAGAGCTGATAAGACTCCAATAAATTCTCAATAATGTAGAATGATCTCAAAATATTATGAAAGCTTACCAACTAGGACACATAAACTTATTATTTTATTAAAGAGACACATTGACTGCTTAGACTGTAAACCAGTTAGCTCCATGGTAGTTAACTTTTCACGAGGGAATAAAAACATGTCAGATTTAGGGCACATTTTGTAATTAGCAGGTTTTAATACAACGAATTCCTCCAAATTCAGGCCCCATTCCGGGCAACTAGTTTCTTTTCTTACTAATGCAGCTTGAAATAGTAACTAAAATAATTTTTAAAAAGTGCTTTTTCTTGACAGTAAGTGCAGTAAGCTGTTTTACAGTCTAAGCCATTGATATGTAAATTCACAGATAAATACAAATCTCAGAAACTTGTAATAAGATAAGTTCCTTTTGAAATAAATTCACTTACCAGAAATTTCAATTTTATAAAGTATTTCTAGAGTTGAAATCAAACCATTCAACGAGCTTGATATACAACTGCGTTTAGTGTTAGATATAAATATATTAAAATTTAGCTAGACTACTTTCAGCAACTGAAAATTTTCTAGAAAAATTCCTTTAAACTTTCATAATGCACTAAGCAATGAAACACCAATTACAAGTTTATGCTGAGATCAATTTGAGACATAATATAAACAAAGGTTACATTTTAATTCATATATAGACAACCAATACTAAAGTAATTCCGAGAAAAAAAATGTAACATTAAAGAAAGAAGCATGAATTAAAAAGCAGGGAGTTTGTTACTATACATTTTTTGGTTAACTAAATTCAAACTAAGGTTGCTCAGCTTTAACTTACAAATCGTTTAACTTGTAGATTCAACAGCTTTTATAAGAGAAAATATCTTTAAATTAATATTTTCAATAAAATAAACCTAGACAATAAAATTAAATAAATAAAGAAAAAAAAAAGAAAGAAAGAAAATAAAAATTAAGCATAATCTTTGGACAGAAAATTATACAAATGCGACATTTTGATTAAATTAGGAGCATTTTGTTTTGTATGCATTTTTTTTTGATGAAACTTCTATGCTTTGGAGTTATGTTTCATTTAAAATTAAATAATATATTTTTGAACACTTCTTTTTGAGTTTAATTATTTTTATTTTATTAGTGTAATATTCTATTTAACCATCTAATTCACCTTAAGTATTGTTGCCATTTAAGTGATTGTAAATATAAAATTTACTTTTCTAGGTACTTAGATACATATTAAAAAAGTATCTTGTTTCATTACTTTTGTTTTTTAGGGCATAAAAATAGATTACTTTTGTGTCAAAGTTTTTAATACAATAAAAAAAAAGGCATACTAAATTGTAAAAAAAACTAATAAATAAAATAAACAAAATACAAACGTTTTTAGAATCATCAAAAAAAAAAAAAAAAACTTAAACTATTCAGGTTTCTTTCTTGAATACACTACACTAAAGACTCAAATTCAAGACTTCAAATTTAATTGCATATACAGTACAACTATCAATACTCTTAAAAAAAATTAGTATTAAGAAAACATTCAATTAGTAACTAATATACACTATTTTTAGCAATGCACATTTAGCAAATAATTAAAATTTAATTTTTAGTGCACAAAAATAAGCACTTGAGGCAACATAAAAAAGATTTAACGAGGAGAAAATTAAAAAGGCAAATTATGTATAAAAAACTAGTGTAAAGCATTGGATTTCAAAGTTTCACACCCAGTCTTTGCAAAATAAAATGCAGTGCAGCTTCATTTTATAAACTAATATGTTATTCTTATTATTTTTCTAACGTATATATCCCTTTTCATTTCTTTCCTCTAATAATTCACACATTTATTCAAAAACATTGTTTTGTTCAAATTCAAACTAAGTAAGCAGAATCTTATGCATCAAGTGGTTTTTACTGAAAACAAACGGAATTTTCAATGGATTTCTGTGATTAAGTTCGTCCAAACTAAAAGTTAACAATAGCATGCAAATATTCTTATACATTAGAACCTTGTTAATACAGACTAATACAGGGGATCTAGGTTGTCTGAATGAAAGTATGGCATTTGTATGCATAAAACTATTGCTTAGTGATGTAAAATTATGCATCTCCTGTTTTGTGAAAATTTGTTCTGTAAATTTTGGGTGAATGGATGGGACATAAGCAGGGGTGGATAGGCCTAGCGGACAGCCAGCCATTGGCCCAGAGGGGCGCCATAATTTGGGCTGTGGTGAATTTTACAATTGAATAATATAAAAATAAATCCATGATTTATTATTTTTGTTTTGTTTATTTATTTAATTTGATTATTTAACCATCTTATAGGACATTTCATAATAACGTGGAAAAAACTTTTAATGACTGAAGAAAACTGCAGCAAGAAAAGTAATGGTTACAAAGTTTTAAGAGAAAAACTACAAAAACTCATGTTGTGAGTAATGAGATGTTTTTCTCTATGTCGGCAAATTCATAGGCTGATGAGATAATTTTGTTGCATAGTGGTCTATAATTCTTTATTGGGGACCCCACTCTCTGTTTTTCAGAAATTAGGCCGCCAATTTAAATTTAGTGATGGAAAAGAGAAAAATCTTTCTCGGTTTTCAAAAATGAAATAGAAATAATCAATTAACAATTGGAATAAACCAGATCAGTTCAAAATGTTTTAAAAGTTTTTTCTAATGGGTCCCAAATGCTTTAATTTCAAACAAATATTAATATCAGGCAGCAAATAAATAATTTCACAATGGAAAAACCAGAGAACTCAAATTTAAAGTGTCCATGAAATTAAACTCGAATTAGTTCTAACAACTAAGAGCCTTAGATTGTTTCAAATCAAAGAATCAATCATTTGCTTAGCAATTAAACACACTTGAGGCATGAAACTACGATTAAAAATCTTAAAAAATAAAAAAAATACCGAAGTGAATACTTTGACTACTTAAGATTCCACAAGTCTCAAAGATCAAATCGTCCCACGGAGAAACGAAAGGCCAAATGAAGCTTCACTGCACACAAAATACATACACAGTTCCGTACCAAAAGGATGGGCATATAAGGCAGAGGTCGCCCGAGGCAGAGGCAATCCAAGATTTGAAACCCGAGGGCCCGATTTAATGCACGGGATGCTAATACCTCTCGCTCTCTTAGGATTCACGGTACGGCTCTGTACATAAAATATGAACATACATGTCTTTAAAGGCTCTCAGCACCAGATCAATACATGTAAAAACAATTCAATTGGCAATTAGTGAGAACCTCACAAGAAACATAATAAAATACAGTGAAAAGAGACAATGAACATAAACACATGTCAAATCTCAGTTTAGTATGCGCAACAAATATACAGACACCTAAATACTAAAAAACAAACATTTGATAAGAACATAAATGTAAATATGTTAAAGATGCAAAAGAGAATTGACATATTTCATCACAATGCAATATGTATTAAATTTCAAAAAGGACATTTTAGCACATTTTTCAAATAACAAGAAAAAGGCACACAAAGCAATAAAGGTTATTTTGTTTCAACATAATAAAAAACACGATGAAACGATCATTGAGAGATAAATAAATTATTAAAGACACATGGATAAATTCATTTCTAAAATTGAAATTTGCTACCTCAATTCAGGTGATGTTTTGTGTTTTTGACAATGGTTGTTTTTCTCATCACAATTTTCATAGTTCTTCTTACGGCCCCTCACAGGATGAAAAATGGTAGGGCTGTTGTCCATCTGCTGTACCTGAACAGCTCCTAAGCAAAAGACAAAGAGTATTTTAATTTCATTGGAATTTCATATTATTTTTCTACATCAAAGCGTAAATTTGCATAATGGTTGTATTAAAATAGAATGTTAGCTTTGGAGTAAGAAAAATCCCCCCAAAACATCTTACATAAATGTCTACCCATTTTTTTACACAATACTTTTATTTTCTTAGGCTGCTTTAGGGGTGACGCCCCTGACTACAAGTGGTACCTTAGAACAATGAGTGTCATTGATGATTCAAAATATAGGGGTTGCTTTTGACATCAGGAAAACGTTACTCACATCTTATGTGGTTGGGAAGTGTTTTCTGCTCACAGGTTTGAACATCTTGGTATTCATTCATTTACTTGAGCTTTTTGGAGATTCATGGCGCTGCCTTTAAGTGTTAACAGAATTTTGTTTTGGTTACTGATGTTTTAAGACTTCTGTCAGGTGGGCCGTCTTTAACTTATTGGAAGCCCAGTTCATCTTAGGAAAACAGTGACTCTATGACCTTGACTAGGGAAAAAAGTTTCAATGCAATTCATTACTTTAAGTGTCAAACAAGGCACTTATGGTTGGAAGCCTAGGCGTCAACTCATAATGTTTGGTATTATTCAACCGCGACGGACGAGATGGCCGGTGTCAATCAAATGAGAAAACGAGTCCATTCCTTAAAATAGGTAGAGAAGGAAGAAACTCCAGTGTGCCATATTTGCAAGTTTAGCGACATTTTGGCGAAGTGATAAGTTTTGTGAAATATTAAATAATTCTTCGAGCCACACCTGCATTTGGCGAGGAAGTGAAAACAAGTCTTTGCTTTCTTTATTGCAACCCTTATGTTACCATTTTTAAAAAAAATTTAAATGAACAGTTGGAGGCGTTGCAGTCAATGGCCAATGGCTGCGGAAAGATATAAAACCAAGACCCACCTATTTTCTTGTATCCAATGAGAAATCTTTCTCGATTTTGCAAAAATTAAAATATTTTCCTCTTTGGCTAATTTCTCAAATTGGGAGACCATTTAAAGATAAGCAAGGTGACGTATTCAAGCTTTATAACCAATGCCGCAATTGTGAATCCCATTCCTCAATTTTCATCTGCGTATCACCCCTTCCTAAAAATGGACAATCCTGAAAAAAGGAGGAGTCATAGGCCATCTCTGTGAAGTTGAATAATAGCAAGCTATGGCTAACGGCTGCTTGTTTCTAACACTAGTGCCGCTCACCTAAAGAACTCTTCACACTCAACTGAAAATATGAAGAACGAAAATCCTCGAGACCCAAGGCCTTGATGCAAATGCAATGTGTGGATGGAAAATTCTGTTAAAAGTATTCCCGCGGATCTCCGGCCTTAAGGACGGAATTTCCCATCCAAAACTTCATTTGCTTCGCCTCAAGGATAATCGTACTGTGTGGATCGGTAGGAGATTGGTCTCAAGGCCAAGCTAAGGAAAATCTGAAGGTATTCTTCAAGGCATGCCCACGGTTTTTCCATTGGGTGTCTAATCCACGGCAACTCCTCCTGCTGCACAACACACCAGACTATGGTGTCCCAATCAGTAAGGCGTTGGACTGGTAACAGGAGGATCCAGGGTTTGATCCTAGTCGATCAAAGATCCTTAGTCGGCACTAATATTAGCCAGGTAATGTTAACACGTTGACTGCCGACTACGAGATAACTCGTAGGTAGCGATCTTTTCAAGGACACCAACTACGAGTTATCTCGTTTGTATTCACTCGCCATTCTTGTGTTGCTACGATTAAACTCGTAATATATCAATGCTAATATCGATAGATGGCTTCTTGGGAAAGAACAAAAAATCAATGTTGGCTTGCATGAAAAGACAATTTATATTATACTTTTACTCTTTTATTTTACTTTTAAATTTATTTTTTAATTTTTTAAATTTTATTTTACTTTACTTATTACTCTTTTATTTTATAACTATGCTCTAGATTTAGACTTTTTAATAATATAATGTAATAAAATCAAAATTTCATTTTTGGCCAGAAATCTGAAAATTACTGTGGCAGTCAACGTGTTAAATAAGGGTCGTGGTCGCAAAGTCCTCCAAGTGAACCAATACCTCTGGGGGTAGTGGACCAGGTGTTTGCTCGGCCCTCGGTAAGGATAAAAAAATAACAGCGCACACTTTAGGGCCACATCCGACCGGTTAAACCACGAGTTTCGGCAGGCAGAGTGTAAAGTGAAATGCAGCGCTCACCTTTGTACTTGGGCACGAAGCTCCTCATGTCCCTGGGCACGTTCAGGTAGAAGTGCAGCTCCCTCTGGATGAGGGGCTTGCAGAGGGTGCTGCGGTCGAGCACCATGAGCTGGGTGTGGCCGCCCACCTGGTGGGCGAAGGGCTGCAGCACCGTGGTGGTCTTCGCCTTCTCCAGCGGTGGTGCCGCCTCCACATCTGGCGGCGCCGCCTGGGGGCCGGTGTACACCATGTCGAGCGGAGGGGGGTCAGCCGCCGGTCCTGCACTTGCCCAGAAGGCAGCAGGACAGCTGGCCTTGCCTCGGGCACTTTTGTGGCTTAGTCTAGCACAGCAGCAGACCTGCACGAGAGAGAGATTTTTTCCTCATTAATACTAAAAAGATGATGATAACAATAATAATACTTCATATTATATGTATTAAAAACTTTACAAAAACAAATGATAATGTACAGGGTATCTAAATCAAATGAACCCAATTCGAGGAGTCAGTCAAAAAATAAGTCTAAGGACTACGAAGGTGACAGTGACAATACTCGACAGCTGAATTCTTAAAGTTTACCGGCTACCGTTTTTTGTTGTCTTGTCTGATGCATCTGTGCATTACGAAGAAAAAAAGGCGTCCAAGTAAGAGAAGATACAAGCTGCTTTCTGGTAGGTAGGGAAGAACAAAAGTCAGGAATGACAGTGCAAAGAATATTTCAAACAGTTTATAAGATAAGTACACTGTAAGATAAAAACATTTCAAAACATTCTTTGCCTTGCTATTACAGATTTGTGTTTTGCACAGCATACCAGCAAGTGTCTTCTCTCATGGGTCACCATTTTCCCCTTTGCTGCTTATAAAAAGCATAGGCGCCTCAGACTGGATAAAAATGTTTTGCCAATACGCTTAAAGAATGCAGCTGCCAAATTTTGTAACATCACACTCGTAGCACTAAAACTTTTTTTTAATTGGTTGCTCAAATTGGGTACATTTGATTCAGACACCCTGTATATTACATAATGTAAACCCCGCGAGTTTCACTAAAATGAAAACAGAGCTGACAATTTTGCAAACTTTATGTGAGCATAACATAATAATAATAAAAATATAGTTCACAAGGCTTAAATTTCAGGGATGAAAACAGCTCAAAGTCAAAAAAGAGGAAAAATTGTGCGGCTTAACATTTGGATAGATTTTTTTTTTTCAACATTATGCAAAATTAGTCATGAGAGACCTCTTAATTTGTACCATGAAATTGAACGTAAAAACGAAAGATTGAAGGCTTTTTATTTATTTTCAAAACTTTTTTTTTTTTTGCTAATTTCCTATTTCTATCTTTTTAAGCCATACAAAACAATACAGAAATATAAAAAAATGGGTGGGGGGGTTTCTAATTAATATTGCATGGTCTTTTTGTTATTTTGATAAATTTTAGAGATCAAAATTATTTTTAGAATTTTTTTGACTAAGATCTCAAATATTTTAGCTGAACTTTCTTAATTTCTACTTCCTACAACAGAAACTTATGTTTTTGGCAGCATGCCAAAATAGAGTACATAGTTCGTCAATAATTGCATTTCATCCTTGAGGTTTCAATCCTGCTGCATCCTAAAAACGTTTCCATTATTTTGGAAGTTGGAAGTAATTTCAACCTCTACTACTTTAAATCAACTTATTTTATGCTTTATTTTAACAATAAATGAAAACATTTTTTTCTAAACATGATGCAACATTAACTTTTAGATCGAGAAAAGAAAGAAAAAATAAAAAAAGCGGAAAATCGCAGATCCGCGGAAGATTTTCATCCCTGAAATTTTCAAAATTGCAACATTTTTACGAAAATTGAGAACATAAGTGCTTTTACAATTCAAAATTTCAATCAATAATCACAGGGAAAAAAGTTGAAGACGTATTCGATTACTTCAGCATTCTCTACAAGCGTGGATAAAATGGATGGATTATGCAAACCTGAAGCCCCTTCCCAATAGGGTTCTTACTCTGATTCAAGAAAAAAATTCAAGGACTTTTTAAAGCAATCCAAGGACCTCAAATCTACATATTTTACAAATGATAAATTTTCCAAAGCATAAAACTACGTATAAAATGAAACCTGGTGATTTTTAGCGACACATTCAATGGGATTTCGAAGTGCAAATAAAATCAGGGTTTTGAAAAGTGAAAGGTAGAGTAGTTTTTTAAAACACACAAAAAATTTGGCAAGTATGAGAAACGTTTTATACAAGTACTTATTTTCAAGGAATTTTCAAGAGCTCAGGAAAAATTCAAGTACTTTTAATACTTTTCAAGGAAATATTGGAAAATCAAGTACTTTTCCAGGGCCACTAGTTGTCAAAATATACTTCAAGGACTTTTTAAGGATTTTAAAGATCTGGGGAACCTTGCCCAGAGTTGATGGGAAGGAACTTTAAACAGGTAGATTTTCGGCATTTAACTAACAAAAATGCAATTTTATATAATCTTCAGTGATAGAGGAAAGGCAGCTTTTGGACCCTCCTCTTAAAAAAAGTTTTGGAATTGAAGTCCTAAAACCACAATTATAGGACATCATTTTTTTACGTTACAGAGTTTGGAATTTTGTTTACCAGAATTCAGGACATCTTCTAAGGCGTAAGGTCTAAAAATCAACTGCCCTCTCCTTGAAAGATTACAGGATCTGCCCTAAGCTTTCTGTATATTCAAAGTTACAATGATCATTACCAAGGAGGTGGATATTATCTATAACATTTATCAGATATGGTGCAATTTGCACAATGCCAAGTGATTTAAAAAGTCTTCGTTACATGCTTTCAAGTACAAATTTAGGGCGTGAGATACAGGAACTCTGATTACCTTACAGTGGTTAAAGACAAGCCTAAAACTGAATTTTCAGTCCTTCCAGTTTTGAGAAATTACTGTTGAAATACACCAGATAACTATTTGTACCTGAATATAGTACTTGTGACTAGTGTTATATAATTAGGATTTAAATTTGAGTACCTAGAAATAATTTTTCCAGTCATCAAAATAGAAAATATGGGTGTCAATTTGTATAAATTATGGTAAGGTTTAAAAACATCAAATAGGGTATTTTTAAGTTGAAGGCATGTCACCTTGTTTAGTGACTTGCTTACTTTTTACTTTGACCAGAATCGAAAAACAACTAAATGATTGACGATATACATACAATTATATGGCATCTTTAGAATTTAGAGATCAAAGTTGTTGAACGTCA
Organism: Uloborus plumipes; assembly: GCA_038373865.1. NCBI lineage: Eukaryota > Metazoa > Arthropoda > Arachnida > Araneae > Uloboridae > Uloborus > Uloborus plumipes. The sequence goes on along the minus strand of JAXGGA010001530.1, from coordinate 124,360 downwards.
CCAATTATGAAATTTTAGTTTGCAATATAGTGATACAGTAAAATTGCTTAATAAAAATGCACCTTAAATAAAAATTTTGCAAACAAGCATTTCAAAAAACAAAAATTTCAAAAGAAATGTTTATTTCCTTCATATCAATCGCATGTGAAATGAGTCAATTGCAAAATGAATTGTTCTAATCCAAAACTTTAGATGTCAAATTTGCCACCTAGGGTTGAAAATCAGGGTGTGAAATAGAAAATATTGGTCACAAAATATGCCTAATGACTGCTAATTTCATTTCTATCACTGCTTATAAAGTCCTTCTAATTTATTCTTTACATTTTACCAATGACCACCTTCATAACCAGAAGCTGGATCGTGTTGATTTCTAATTAGTAAAACTGCTCACATAATCTCATCTTCATCAGAGTCTGATTGTCGCAGAATACTTCTAGCATTCCATTCAAGGGCGTTGCTAGGGGGGTGCAGCTGCACCCCCTAGATCGGAGCCAATGGGAGGTCACTGTGACCTCCCATTTTATTTATTTGACTTTTATGCTAATTTTTGGGAACTTTAAATAAACTGCGTTATTATATCTAGTATTGATTACTTTTCAGAAAATGATAGTAAGCTTGCCTGTTTTTGAGAAAAAAATTTTTAATTTACCGAATGAAACTCAGAACTTTACTGAATGATTAAAAAATAAATAAATAAAATACAAGAATGCATACTTATGTATGTCTACCAAAAGAGACTTGAGGCATCACGAAAATAAATAAACCAATTAATTAAAGAAAAAAAATTAAAAAAAATAAATAAAATAAAGAAGTTCAGCCCTGCAATACTGTCTCATTGTTTTTCATCAGCCAATTTGTATCGGATAAGAACTTTTTGTGAGGTCACAGTGACCTCCTATTAGGTTGCCACTGCTTGCACCCCCCTAACGTAAGTCCTGGCTACGCCCTTGATTCCATTTACTTTTTTGCTTCATATAGACCCATTCTGTAATGGTTAAATATTCAAGTTTACTCAATATTTTTTGAAAGGCTTAACTACTAAATAGAAGTAGAGCAAAAAAGTTTAGCATTCTACTAACACTTCCATAGGCGGCTGGTGCGCCGAAAAAGTGAGAGGTCAAAAGAGATGCTAGTGGAGGGGGATAGGTGGAACTTCTGTTTTTTTTTTTTTTGTAAAATTTGGTTAGATAATTGGATTTTGACATAAGTGATTAAAAGACCTCTAAAAATTCAAAATGTGGCCTCCAAAATCAAGACAGATAGTTACCGTACACTTTCTTCCGATTCAGTTTCATTCTTTTCAAATAACATGAAAAAAGTTCATTTTTTGGAATGTCCAATTTTTATTTACATAAAATGAATCAGTGTTCTAAGTAAAAACTCATTTTTTAATCTATCAAATTTTTAACTCTAAAAAGTGAGGGGGCAGCCGCCCCCCTTGCCCCCTGTACGAGCCGCCTATGAACAGTTCATTTGTTTACTATTTCATATCAGATGCACAACTTCAGAAATTTCCGGAACAAATGAGCTACATGACAAATTAAATGATTTGAAGGAAACAAATCATCACAACAACTAAATCTTTTCAAACAAGATAATAAACATTGCACAAATTAGACCAAAAGTATGTTTATTGAGCTTCAATATCTTTTATAAAATGTTAATTCTGAAAAAGCAGGGAAGTTCCTAATCTTAGTAGAGAGGGGGAGGGGTCAATTTACACAGAAATACGACTGAAAAAACTTATTAACAAATTAGTTTGAAACATTTCCAACAATTCTAGAGTTACTTTACTCCTAATTAAATAATTTGTACCAAAAGCATTAAAATATCCTGAACAAAATATTACATTAAAAAATACGCAAAAAGATTAATATTTCATGTTGACAAGCATTCACGAATTGCAAACGAAACATAATGCTGAAACAGAAAAGAAAAACCATTCGAATGAAGTCTACTAAAACAACCTTTAAGCACCCTGAAAACTTTTTACCTGATTTCAGGAAAAACTTACTCCGTTTCGAGAAACACTTTCTATTCTACCTTGACCATTCAGAAAACATTATACAACTTGGCTTAAACAATGCTATATAATATTTAAATGTTTTAGAATTTCGCGGGCATTTAACAAAATCAAGAAATTGAGCAAAAAATTAGGCTTCCAAAAGAGTTTCTAGGCAACACAAACTGCAACGTTGCCATTTTTATTTTAGAAATCCTGGATTTTAAAATGACGAGGAAAGCATGCGCTTCAGTGATGGCCTGTTTCGATCCCACAGTGAGCAGAATCACGTGGCCGGGGACCATATATTCAAACTCTAAATATTTTCTTCTAAATTAAGTTTTAATCAGAAGTAACAAAGTCAGACCTGTCTAGCAACGGCGGATCCAGCTTCTGGTTTAGGAGGGGGACAGTTTCGGCGAAGGAGGGATCAAAGTGTTCAAAATCACCCCCGTTTTTCGAGGAAAACCGGGATGTGGTGCACCTTTTTAAAAATAAATATAAAGTCCTAATAACTATCTTTTTCTGCTATATTTGTTCGCATAGGGAGGTTCATGACTACCCTCCCCACTCTCCGTCTGGATCGACGCCTGCTGACAAGGAAGAGTAGAAGAATCTTATGTCCTGTTAATATATTTCAAAATGTTAATTTTAAAAATGTTTCAAGTTAATTTGCTACATTAATCAATAAATTAGACAATGAATTAATGAATATCGCTTAAATTAACAGGTATCGTCTCCTTCTGTTTAAAAGACGCCTGACCTTGGACTAGCTCATTTATGTTTGCGTTTGAAGGCGAGAAATTCTAATATTGGCGCAACGTGGGCCATTTTTCCATTTTTCGTGGGCAAGGCACTTGTCTTATTGGCCAGGTCATGTACTATGAGCTTCGGTCTTGGTTTTCCATACTTCAACAACCATTGGTCAGAGACTGCAACGCCTCTTGTATTTAATGTAAATTGCGAATCACGACTATCGGCAAAGTAACTGGTTTTTCTCACATTGTTTTGACTAATGGTATCATTTTAGGCTCAGCCCATCGAAAGTTAATCAGACACGACACTGTATCCCAGCAAGCAAAATATCTTGCCTCAGGATTGCATACAGGTTAACGCGTCAGCCAATCTAATCTTGCCTAAATACTGCCTGAATAATGTTATGTTACTCTCTAAGAGCTGTCAGCGCCTTGCCCCAATGTTGACTGTCAAGGTGTATGCAGCCTTATGTCAGTCGAATGGCAGGGTGGGCTCTGCCTTTGGAGCATCAAATTGCTGCCATAGCAGTGTGAAATCAATCTGCATGCAAGAAGTGGTTGCTATTGTAATCCTGCATACACATTATCTTAACATTGAAATGGCAGGATACACTGATATGACAGTGTGAAATTAGTCTGTATGCAGCTTTTGTCACCCTGCACACGTATTGTTATGCAGTGCAAAATCAGTACGTTTGCAGGGTGTTTCTTTTTTATTTATTCTTATTATTTCTTTGTTATTTTCACTTCAAATTCAGGAAGTAAATTCCATTCTTTAACTATTCCTTTTATTCTTCAAGATGAATTATTATTTTTTTTAGCTTAAGGACGTTTCTAAAGCTGACATGGAGAGTCACATAAAGTAATTTTTTTGTACAATTTACAATTTAATTGAGTATAATGAGAATTACTTCATTGATTTTGGATTAACTAAACATCTTAAAATTCATAGACTTCTTATATATTGATTTATTCTTAAATTTATGATTCTTTTATTTACTACAAAGACATAAAATGCCTAATTAGAATTAATTGAGGAGCATTAATTGCACCGAGATAATCAACATAAAATTCAAGTTACATTCTATAGATTGATGTCAGCTTTAAAAATACTGTTTAGACAAAAAATCAATTTATCTTAAAGAATAACATCAATAGTTAATGAATAAAATTTTGCTTACTCGTGAGCTTGAAGATTAATTATGATAAAATCTTTGCGTGTAATCCCTTGTTGTCAGCCACGTTTAGAAACAAAAATCTTTATTGTCACCCATTTCTGCAATTGATCGCTAATCGATCGCGATATGGATTGTATTGCCGCGTCATTGAATAAATGCAGTAATAGGATCACAAATAAAAAGCAATAATATTGCACACAACAATGAAGCAACCGAATTTTAACGAAGCCTAAATCGTATCCACGTCCCCACGTGCAGCGCTCGCTTCGCATTGAAGGAAAAAATCGGAATGCCGGGTGTAAAATCCGCGCATGCGCTTCTCTCCTATTGTGCGCGAATGTTATGTTACTCTCCTTGCCTCAATGTTGACTGTCAAGGTGAATGCAGCCTTATTATGTCAGTCGAATGTCAGGGTGGGCTCTGCCTTTGAAGCATCAATAAATTGCTGCTGGCGGCAGCGTGAAATCAGTGCTCCAGTTCAACAAATTCTATAAAATCCTGATGCTGACAACATGTGTGCAATGTTGATTTTACAGCACGTTTCAGTGTTGATATGTTAAGATGTATGTAATATTACACACGTGTTGTTATAGCATTATTGATTTTTAAATCTGTATGCAATCTATATGCAGTACAAAATTGTGCAATATTGACGCTGTCAGTTCAATGTCAAGATCTGTCAAGGTTGATGCAAGAAATTTTGCTTGCTGGGATACTGGGTGGATTCAAAGAGTATTCAGCGCATTTCATGCTTAAAAAAAAAGAGGAAAAATTGAGTAATGTTCTTTTTTTTTTTCATTGAAAAGACAACATGAAAGATTTTTACATTGGGATTTTAAACATTAAATAACGTTCACGTAAGCCGGTACATGGCATGACAGTATTTCTCGAAAAAAAAATGTACGATTGCCTCAGTCTGTAAATGATTTCCGAACAGGAAAATGCAATGTGCGTTTTATGGGTCCTTGATAGCAAATTTGTTCGTAACAACCGAGTGTGCGCAACTCCAGTCCTGGTTATCGATGAGCTAGGACTACGACTAATTCAAATCATTGGAGAATACTAGCTAAAAAGTGTTAAAAAAACCTTGGCGTAACATTGAATGTAAAACGTGTCTTTAAAAGCTAAACACGAATAGTAACACACTCATACATAAAATAAGAGTAATACTAAAAGCCCTAATACTAGAACATTCTTTAATTTTTTAACAAAAAAGTCAGTTAGTTGTGTTTTTTTTTTTCATTTTAAAACGCTTCTTCTCAGTTAATAATTGGCGTTTTCCCAATAGCATCCAAAAACGATGTACAGTATTACCCTGCACCTCAAAATATTTAAGTCCGTCAAAATGAGCGAGAACTGTTGTTTCTACATTCAGTAAATCAGTAACGCAAAATTATAATAAATAAATAAATTTTAAAAAAAAGTAAAAGTGAAAGACCCGCGGATAGTCAAAAGTTTACTGTATAGTGTAAAAGCAATTTGCATGTGTAACAGACTAAGGCAGGGATTCAAGTGAAACAGGCAATCGCAAATTACAATAGCGACTGGAAATGAATTACATTAGAAAGTTTCTTGATAAAAACATCGTGACGTCAGCGTGACGTTTGCCTATGAAAAGCGAGCTAGATAAAACGTCACAGCCTACTTGGCGAATAAGAGGAGATCGCTGAGTGCTTGTGAGCTCTTAATGGCTCCACCCGTAGTGACGTCATGCCAATTTAAGTTAATGATAATGTAATTCACTTCCAGTAGCGATTGCAATTCGAAGCGATCGCAGTGCTGTTTCACTTGAATCCCTGCCTAAAAACAAGTTAATTGCCACGGTTGAAATAAATGCAATTTTTGAAGTTTCAAGTCACTATGGTGAAATAAAACAGACATAGCTCACGTAGTAACTATCAAGCTGCTATACTAAATCTGCGACCCATGTCCACTAAGCTTTTATTTCCAGAAAAAAAAAAAAAAAAAAAATATTTATCTACTTATATTAAAAACTGAGTATCTTTCTATCTATCTTTCTTTCTTTCTTTCTATCTATCTATGTCACGTCTATGTCTAACTATCTATCTATTCTTTCTCCTGAACGCCAATGAACTGAAAGTCGAACCAGGTACCGATAGATAGGTAATTTTTCAGGCTTCATTAGTTTTAATTTATATTATTATACGATTTTCATTAACGAAGATATCAATTAATAAGTAGTCAAATTTAAAGCGATTAGGCCTAAATGATTAAATATGAAATCCATTGTTGCAAAACGTGGTTGCTATGAAACAGTAATAACAATGATAATGAGAATGATAATGAGAACTTTGAATGAAGGCTTAACTAAATCAAATGTGAAACTCAAGCGGGTCACGTACGTAGTACTTTTATCGCTAGCTACTTGTAATTTTTTGAAATATAAATTAGTTGAAAAGCCATCTACTTACATTAAAAACTGAGTATCTATGTCTGCTTCTTTCCTTTGAGCGAGCTGAACTTACTGAAACTTTCCTCACCATCTTGAAGGCGCGAAGTGCCCGTGCAACATCTCAATAATTCGAATGATTTTTTGATGCAGGAAAAAAGTAAAGGCGCGAAGGCGCCTCTTAGCGAGCCGCCTTGGCGGGGAGTTGTTTCTTGAAATTTTCCTCACTACTTTCAAGGCACGAAGTGCCCGCGCAACGCTGAGCCACGTGCGTGGTATGTCTTAAAATCGAATGAACATTGAATTATATTAAATAATATAACTTCAGAATGAGGTAAAAGTTAGGGAGGGGAGATGTTATGCATCAACATGCCGCAGGAAGCTAATCTAGCTGCCCCGGCAGCTAGTTTTAATTTAAAATGCGTCGCAACGCATTTTCGGGGCATTTCTGAATCTCTTTCAGGGGCTACAGTCGTAGAGGTCCCTCGTAATTGCTACATTTTAAATCCGCGACTGCATATGAATCAGGATATTAAATTGCACATAAGTATTATCAGTTAATATGAAGATGCGAAATTTAAGCGCTTCTAAAGATGGAAAAATTAGGACTTTGCAAAAAGCGGATTTAAATAAATTACATGTTTTATGTAAACAAAGATCGTTTTTTATGCCTTGTTTCAATAAGAATGTAAAGTCGGTAAAATTAAGAGAAATTCGTGCGTAAAAATAATAATTTACAAATTAATGAATACAAATTGGTGAAACAAAGCAATTTCATTTTTAGGATCATTTGACAGCTGCAAATGCCTTTAAAATACTAAATTTGAATCTCATTAATAATACCTTTGTCTTTTGGAGATAATGAATTAATGATTGAAACAAGAAAGAATAAAGCATTTATTTGTAAAATAGCATTTTTGAGAGCACTTGACAATACTATTATGAAAAGCAGGGTCTGACTATGATGACCTGTGGGCCAGGGCCTGATCCCCTGTTTAGCTCCCCCCCCCCATATCTGAACTTCTAAAAATGATTCGTGCTTTTGGTTATGTATTATCTCAGACATTGACTAAAAATTGAATAAGTCGTTTGAAGTTTGAAATTAAAAAATATCATTCGTTGTTCCAGAGCAAAATGTTAAGTTAATTACCCCTCCCTTTCCTTTACTCTACTAAAGTAATCATCCAATCTAAATCACCATATAAATAATCGACCCCCTTCCCCTTCTCTTTGAATATGATATGCAGTCTTTATTTGCTGAACTAATAAAGAAGAGATTAGTTTTGTAAAAAAACTAAAGGAACATTCTGGAAGACAAATTAATTTTTTTTTCGCACATAAAAATCTTTCTCATTTAAAAGTTTTGTTTGAACGAAAACATTTCCCATCTCAGTTAAATAAAGGGATTAAATCTTCACACGCGTAAATATTTTTTCAAAAATCACGGTTATTGTAAGATTTTTAATGACTATATGAACCTTTGTATTGGTTATAAAAACATAAATTTAAATGAATACGCAAAACAATTAAATGCATCAAAATAAATAAATTTAAAAACTTTTTAAAAAAAATCTTGCTTCAAGCATTAATTTTTGATAAATACAGGAAAAAACTTACATTTTTGATTTCAAGCATATTTTATTGTTCAATTTAATTTAGCATTTTACATTGCTTTTCCTTTTAAAATAGTTAATAAATATTTGTTTCGTTAATCGGAAAAAAGCTTTGTAATTGATTACATTTAAAATTTAATTTGTAAATGGTTATAAGTCATTTTCCGACTTTTTTTTTTTAATTGAAAACACCGTAAAACGATTTAAAAAAAATGTATACGCACATATTGATTCGAATCTTCTAACAAAACTGAAAGATTTTGCAAGTTCAAAATTTTGATTGAAAAAATTATGTGAGCGTGAAAAAATGAAGAAATAAATGACATATTGTGCTTATTGCAAAACTTGTTCAAGACGGTTTCATTAAAGAGGATAAACAAAGGAAGGATTATCAAAAGAAATAAAAGTGGAGACGCTTTTTACATGAAACCAAATTCACAATTCTTAGTTTTTACAAGTCAATTCTGCAGCAATAAGTATGAAAATAAAAAAAAAAACAGTAAAGTTGTCTAGTAATAGCAAGAATATAGAGAGAGAACTCGTCAAGTCCTATAAATGTGGAAATATTTTCATTCAAAAATTCCATAATGGAGTACTTTCATTATTTTCCTCATTAAATATCTTATTTTTATTTTGATTATTTCTCTTTGTCTCACAAAAGAAGTCAAAAAATTAAAAGGGAGGGAAAAAAATCTTTGATATAGCAAATTCTTTGATTCATAGCGTAAAAAATCTAAAGCTGGTTTTCGCGAGAACGATGTGAAGAAAGAATTCTTCTGCATCGACCGTGGAGCTACGGCATCAGTGCCTTTCCCTCCACTCCTTTCTCTTGCTCGCTTTTATTTACTCATTCACTAAGCATTATGAATCATTTCCATTCACAATTAACAAGAAATCCCACAAAAAACCGTATCATATTTACGTTCTATGAGTGGAAAAAATGGCTGTAGCTATATTTTTTTACCTTTAAATCGGCTCTTCCTCCCCGCGGCTTCTCAGCTGAAACAAATCGTCTGCACTGAATGAGCTTGGAACGAAAGCGGATGCGGACTTGCGCGAGGAAGATCGATACGGAGGCGCTTCGCGCTCAATGGTAGTTCCTGGCAATGGGGCTCGGATCGATCACAGCTTGACCCGCTGTTCGTTTTGTATCCAAGCCGCTGCCAAGTAAACAAATATGACCTCCTATCACACCAAACAGTAATTGTCTTGTTGATAGATCATTAATCGCGCAAATTTACGCGGGAGTTGTCGCATTTCGCACCAATGACATTTCGTAAACACGTTCGGACAAAATCAATTAAAAGAAAGATTACAATGTAAATTATTAAAAACACCGCCGCTTAAAAAATCCATGTTTTTCTAGAATGTTTACATTCGAGTCTGCGGCTCATTCTCGAAGATGACGTTCACGTAACACTCTGGCTGTTACCAATAGCACAGCCAGAATTTTTTCACGGGAAAGGGTTAGGGCTCAGTCGTAGCGGTACTAACATGTTTATAACAGAGAATCTTAGATTTTAAGATGGTTAACTCCACTCTCTTATTCATAGCAGGGGGAGAGAAAAATATCGATCGTAGTGATTTAACGTTTAGAAAAGTAACTAGTGGAGCAGCGAGAAATTTTTCATGGAGGGGGGGGGAGGGGTCATCTGTGAATCTTTTCGAACTCAAAGGTCGAAAAACGTAACCCTTCATATATGTAACTTTGTAGTTTCATGGGGGGTAGGGGGTATGACGCCTCTATACCCCAACTGCATCTGTTTGGTTTACACGAACTGCGTTTCCTTGAAGGGAATTGCCATAAACTATGTCATCTTTTTTTCAACATAATTGATCCAACTGTCATAAAGTGTCACATTCCCTAGCATCAACTCATCGGATTTTGCTCGGCCGATCAACTAACTCCTCGTAAACTGATCCTGTAACGCACGATGACATCGTTCCGATCAGTGGTTGGAAAAACTACATTTCTTTTGTAGCGAACTACAACTACAACTACTTTGTTATTAATGTAGTTAACTACAACTACAACTACTTTTTCAAAAATGTAGCGACTACAAACTACTTTTGAATTGTAGTTTCTACTTCGATACTTTTTAAAAAATAAATAAGTAAAAAACATACACCGTTAGAGGATTGATCGAAAAAAATTAAATAGATGTTTACATTGATCAATTAACTCATTTGATTATGAAACAGAACTAGGAATTGTCTTTGAATTTATTTGTTATTTTTCCTTTTTGTTCCTTTTTTTGTTGTTAAAATTTGTCCTTTTTAGATTTTTTTAACAATTTTTGCGAATATTCGCCACAAGAACGGATTCAAAAGTTGAAAGATTGAAAGAGTTCAACCTTTATTTATTTTTTTTTTTTAAATTTCTTGCCAAGAAATATTTAGGAACATGAAAATTATTTTCAAGGAATATAATGATGTCGAATAAACCAATGACATCAAACAGATAGAATGTATTTCGTCAAAATAGTGTATCTAAGATCAGCTCATATTTTTATGGTTCTTATTTGTCATTGCGTCCGCTGCTGTACTCGTGCAAGATTTGCACCAGTCAGAGTCAGTTAAACCTTGTTTTTTTATTCATTCATTTTTTTAATTCAAAAGTAGTTTCCATAAATCGCTACAAACTACTATTTTTTTGTATCGCGCTACTCGCTACTCTACTTTTTTTTAAAAGTAGTGCGCTACACTAGAAACAACGAAAAAATGTAGCTACTACTGTAGTTTCGCTACTTGTAGCGCGCTACTTCCGACCACTGGTTCCGATCAGTATCCGAGCACGGTTTTCGATGAGCTACTTTTCATCGGAAAGCGATATCCTTCCGATCAACTTTCCCGATGAAAAAAAGCCGAGCTATATTCCATCGGAAAACGATATCCTTCCGATCAAGTTTCCCGATGAAATTCCTCGGCACGGGACTGTTCTGCTCGTAAATTGCTCCAAATCTCATCGTATTCTCATCGGATTTTGCTGCTCGGCCGATGAGAATTTCATCGGGTTTCGATGAATGGCCGATCATCGGCCGATGAGATGATGCTACTAGGGTTTCACCTTATCCCCTCCCTTCCTCTTGTTACATGCCTCACTACGTCATATAAGATTCTTGCTGTAACAAAATAAGTAATGTTACACTCCTTGTTACCCCTTCTCTCCCTCTTGGCACAAACTGTCAAACCTCCCCCCCCCCATATCTTGTGAATGACATGATATTCTCCGATAATCAGTGATATCGTAGAAATTTTATCACGTTCAAATAGAATTAAACAGCTGATTCATTTAATCTTTTTTTTTAAACTAAATTTGAAAGGAAAATATTTTCTTGAAATGTTTTGATTCAATAATAAAGAGAATTCAAAACATTTCAGCAGTTTCTGCTTTCAAAATTAAGGGCATTGTAAACAAAACAACTTTATCAATATTGGCCCAACCTAGTAAATAAAATTTCAACATTAATGTATTTGAAAGGGAAATTTCGATTGACAAATTTAACGAACGAAACAAAAACGCATCCTCTTTTGAATGAAGCTCCAAATGTAGAGCTCAGGATAATAAATAAGCAGGCCAGCATATCTCAACGAGGGAATGTCCTACTCCAAAACATTCTCTCCAAGTGGAGGAGAGAAAGCGAAAGCATCTGTTCGGAAAAAGTGGAGGAATCCATCTGCTACCTAGCAACAGCAAATACTTCAGGACGTCAGCGGATTTTCGGATGCTGATTGGATGGGATCTTTCGCATCCCAAGAAGCACAAGTCCATGGCAGGGAGAATGTCAAAAGAGGAGTTTGACTTGCCAAAATTCAAAACTAAAACTTGTCATTTGAATCAACTTCTTGGAATTGGCAAGTTTTTAATTTTTTAACAATGTTTTCCCCCTTAAAATGGAATTAAAAAAATAGCGTTTATGAACATATCATAAAGATGATCCAAGCTAAATATGCAGAAATGCGAAAGAATATTTTTTTGTTGGTAATTTTGCTTCAATAATTTTTTTTTAATACTTGAAAAAAAAAAAAAAAAAAAAAAAAAGGTTTCTCAGGTGAAGGAGTAGAAATTGTTATTTTCTCATAGCGTCAATAATGGTTATCGCAATTCAAGCCGGATTTTTAATCCTCATTTTAGCAAATGGAATCGTTAAAGCATCAGTGGGTTGGAAATCAACTTGTCAGAGCCAGTCTGTATAAAATATTTAGGAAACATTTTCTGGCACAAACAAGATTCCCTCCCCCTTGAGAATGCATGACATTTTGTGTGAAAGAGAGATAGAGAGGGGGGGGGTGAAAAAAAGTGCTGCGTCGTAATTTCTAAGCAGCTATAGCAGTGGGAGATAATAAACTTATTAAAACTTTTGATGCAGATGTTTTAAAATTCCGAATTGTTACTCCTTTTTGTATTCATTTGATTGGGAAGAGGGGGCAAGTTCTTATGTCAGAAAAGTCCATTTTCTTCATAGCGGAACTATGCTTGGCATTTTTCCAGAGCAAGGTTCTCGTCTCAGTTAACTTTAATCAAAATGACGAACCTGTTTCTCCCATAACATTATGCTGTTGCCAAATTGCAATGCACAAATAATGACCTCATCCAGGTCAACGAACGACACTGGGGCTAGTCACAATTAATTCCTTATTCACTGAAGAGGAAAATAATGAGCTGCAGAAAAGCATGTTTGCAAAAGAGTGACCTTGGGCTGGTAACAGTTACCTGATTACAATGGCGCTAGCAATGGCCCTTTTCTAACAGACCGCGAACTTTTTATTTTCTGTCACGATCTGGCAAGGATGTGGGAGAAAGAACATTTTCGTTAATTAACATTTTCTCAGATGTTTATTCTTCACAACCAGTTTACTTATTACCTCGTTCTATTTGTTTTCTTGTTGCAGGGGCGTTTGAATTTAACTTTGAAATGCGGGAAAACTATGAATGCCGGGTCAACGTAGAATTCTGATGATTAAGTGCTGCTGTCAAGAGAGCGAAGTTGCTCGTTTTCCAGAAAGGAATCAGCTATAAATAAGATTTTCCACAGTGAAGCTCTCAGCTCTTTTCAGTGAAAATGAGATTCCACATCACACACATTGAGAAAAGGTTTTTATTTCCCGACTGAGAGAGGAGTTCTATTTAGATTGAGAAAGGGGTTTCTTTCCAGATTGATAAAGAAATTCCATCCAAATTGAGAAAAGGGGAAATCCGGATTGAGAAAAGGGTTTCCTTACGATTGAGACAAAGATTCCGTCTAGTTTGAGAAAGGAGCTTCATCGAGATTGAGAAAAAGATTCCATCCAGATTGATAAAAGAGTTTCTTTCTAGATTGATAAACGAGTTCCATCCAAATCGAGAAAAAGGCGACATCCAGATTGAGGAAGGGGTTTCATCAAGATTGAGAAAAAGATTCCATCGAGATTGAGATAGGGGTACCTTTCTATATTAATAAAGGAGGTCCATCCAAATTGAGAAAAAGGTTTCATCAAGATTGAGATTCCATCACACATACTGAGAAAAGGTTTTTATTTCCCGACAGTGAGAGGAGTTCTATTTAGATTGAGAAAGGGGTTTCTTTCCAGATTGATAAAGAAATTCCATCCAAATTGAGAAAAAGGGAAATCCGGATTGAGAAAAGGGTTTCCTCACGATTGAGAAAAAGATTCCGTCTAGTTTGAGAAAGGAGCTTCATCGAGATTGAGAAAAAGATTCCATCCAGAGTGATAAAAGAGTTTCTTTCTAGATTGACAAACGAGTTCCATCCAAATCGAGAAAAAGGTGAAATCCAGATTGAGGAAGGGGTTTCATCAAGATTGAGAAAAATATTCCATCGAGATTGAGAAAAGGGCATCTTTCCTGATTAAGACAAAAGCTCCATCCAGATTGAGAAAAAGAGATGGAGTTCTGTATCAGAACCATTGTTTGTCAACAGAAGCGATGGTTTATTTTGATAAGGAAGATTTGTTAAATCAAGAGAGCTATTTTATGTTTAAAGAAAAATTAATTCAAAATAAAAATCAGAATCTATAGAAAATTAACAGCAATAGGTCTCGTTTGAAAAGTATGAGGAAAAATTTTGCAACATTTATTAATTCATTAATTTTTGTGAACCCTGGAAGTTTTCTATGGTTCGGTCACAATTCCGGAGAGAAGTTTTTTTAATTTATGGAAACTGAAGACTGGTATTTAAGAGATGCGACTTCGGAAATGAGGGTGAGGGGGACTAGTACTGCTTTCAATTCACAGGAAACATTATGATCACGCATGAGAAAGTTCCCAGTAAGTTTTACTGAGTGCAATGAAGCCTTAATTTTACACTTTAAAGTTTATGATGTAAATGAGGTTTTTCAAAAAACTTTTTAATAAATAGCTCTTTTTCCATCCTCCAGGGACTCGTTGCAGAAATTTTTTGTGTTCCGCCTCTAGTTCCGTTTCCTGATAATAAGAAACGACTCCGGCAACTTTACTAATATTTACGCGCGTTTTTTTTTTTTTTTTTTCGTTTCGGATTATAACTAGCAATTCTTGCAGCTCGCACTATAAAAAGGAAAAATAACAAAATAATATCATATGTTCAATCAAACAGAAAATAAATTTTATTTAATTCACAGTTGAGTGTACTTTTTATAAAAAGAGGAAGATTAAAAAGTAGCAAAATCATCAGCTCACACAGAAAACACGAATTTAATTTAATTCACTTTTGAGTTATTTGTTCATTCTTGAGGAAATAATTGAATCTAATTACAATTCCTTTGCATTTTATCTCAAAGCATTTAAATGTATTTTACTCCTTTGAAAAGTTTTTCTACAGTAGCTCATAATTAATAGTTTTCTTTAATTGGTATTTAATTATAAAAATGAAAATGGATTTCAGATAATAGTACGATTAGTATGGATTAGTATGGTCATAATTATTAGATATAAGATATTCGAATGAAAAGAAATACTCCCCCCCCTCCACACACACACAAAAAAAAAGGAAAAAAAAAAAACGAAATTTCGTTAGCAGAATTATATAGAAATTAAAAATAAGAAAAAGTTTTATTCTGATATTTTAAGCCTGATAAGTGTAAAAGACTGAAAAAATTATATATATAAATGAAATAAAATTAAGGTCTATATTTTTCAGATACAGGGAAAACACAGCTCCGGAGCGCTCCGGCTACGGGTCCTTGTTTGTAGTACTACTTCACACATTTTATAAATAAAATGTGTTAAAATAAAGAAGCTGCGTTTCTTAAAAATGTGTAAAATGAGTCACTTATAGCTTTACGGGGAAAAAAAAAGATCCATGTCGAGTCTCGATAGCTCGAAGTCCCGAGGGACCGGCTAAAAGCTTCGAGTTATTGGAAGTTCGAGTTTTTGGAAGTTCCCACTTAAGAATCTGGGGACCCAATTTCGAGGTTAAAGAATATCCGAGTTAGAAGACCTCGAGTTATCGAGACTCAACTGTACACTCTAAAAACAGTACCTCTAATTTGAAAGGCACAAGCCCATTGTACCTTTCATTTCCTTTGTTTAAAAGGCACATAGCTTTTGTGCCTGTGAAACTAACAGGCACCCAGAAAATCAAAGGTACAAAAAAGTTTTCTGCCTTTTAAGAGGCACAAAAAAATTATCCCGCGCAGTTGTGCCTCTTAATTTCGGAAAGTGAACTTTCAGAGGCACATTCCGAAACTAACGCATGCGCAAAGCGTGAATTCCACGACTAATTCTTTCACTTAACGAAAATGGAGTCCAGCACGACTAATTTCTTCAACCAGCTATTGCAAAATATTTGCGAAGTTCTTCAAATTTCTTCGACCGAAGCAAGGACTGTGGTCGAAGCTGTTAAAGATATCGGTGTCGAAGTACAAGAGGATCTGAAATTTGTTTCTGAGGATGACTTGACACACCTCAACAAGATCCAAAGGCGAAAGCTCATTGCATCTTAGCAGGAAACATGTATGTATTTCTTGTTTCGTTTTCTTTATTGCATGTAACTATCTTTTTCGAATTTTATAAGTTTCACTTTTTTTATTAAATTTTCTCTTTTAACTCTTATTTATCCATTTAAAAAATGATGTAAATCAACGATACCATGCCCTTATATTTTTTACTAAGCAGGCACGTAGATAGAAGTTTGTTAAGGGGGTGGTCCAAAGTTGGACGAACGCTAAATCAGAAGTAATAATTGATAGTGACATTTATTAAAGTTATTTTGATTAAAACTGTGATATGTTTTGATTAATTTAAACAATAATTAGTTAAAAGTGACAGAGTTATTAATTACAAATAATTAACTGAATTTTATTTGAAGGAGTAAGTAAATTATTGACAGTTTGCAGATTTCTGCAAAATTTCTTCAGTTTGAAATAAAACTGTAAAAAACTGCAGAAAGTCTGCAGAATAAAATGATGTGAACAGTATTAGAAAAACAGTGGTCTTTCAGGAAGGTGGTGGTCCGGACCCCCTGGACTGGCTACGTCCTTGTACTATATAAGAATCCCAAAAGCAGAACACTATACCATGAAACACTATACCATATAAGTTGCGACGTGCGTCGCATTACATTTACGTTTGAAAAAATTTCTGCTGAAATTCTACTTATTTCTTCTAAAACTAGATTCTCTGCAAATATTGCCTTTTGATTATATTTTATTAGAAAGAAATTCAAAATTTCCAGCAAATTACATTTGTTCGGCAAAAAACGCTCTAAATGTCGCATTTTATGCGTCGTTTTCACGAACTTCAAATTTAAGTCGTATTTGAAGAAATTCGGATAATAACTGCAAAGTCAAAACATTTACTAATTTTTATTTTGTTATGTGTATATTATTCCCCCCCCCCTTTTTTTTTGGCTTAAAAAAAAGGCTAATATTTTCATAATATGCTGTCCTTTCAATTCTCATGCATTTTGGAACTTTATAAACAGTTATTGGCCTAACTCGCAATACTAACCAACACAAAAAATATTCCAAATACCAGGGTGTAAAAAAAATAATGATTTTTTTTGAAAAAATAAAAAAAATCAGATTTATTTGATTTAAATCGATTTTTTTTATTTTTTAAAAAAAGACTTAAAAAACTTTTGTAATTGATTAGGTTATACTTATGAATATTAGTAAGCATGAAATTGATACTGGAAAAAATTTTTAAAACAACAAAATTTCAAGTATTATGTCACCAAAAAAATTTCATAGCATTCAATGCAAAACGATTTTAATACTAATGCATATGATTTAAATATCAAAAGTAATATAGATGACATAGTAACACACTGAAAAACATAAAAACAGGGGAAATAGAACAAACTGGAATTTGTTACATGTCTTTTAATTAGTATGCTCTTTTATTTATTTATTTTTGCCTTGAAAAACGTGTTAGCAGTTTCTTGCAATTTTTTAACATAGTATTATTATCCTTTAAAGTGAAAAGTGCTCTGTGAGATAAAAATCAAAAGAGAGTTAAATAAAAAAATTAATTAAATAAATGAACTCTTTTTTTTTTTTTGTGATTTAGGAATAAAGTTTACTCTTTTTGTATAGAAATGATGATATTAATTTTAAGTTTTCTTTTTACATTTAGTACAAATAAAGCCCTTACTACAGCAACAGGCCTAATTTTGTAGGACTTATATACACAACCATCTTTTAGTGCCTTTTAACATATTTTTTCAAAAAAAGAAAAAAAAATCCCGAATTTCATGGTTTCTTTTTTTCTTTTTTTTAATGACAAATTTAAAAGTGTTCACTGACTAAAAATGTGAGTAAGAAGATTGAGTAAGGAGAGAGAAAATGAATAGATAGAAGTGATAAAATGAGAAGAAACCATAGGGACAAAAATCAATATGAGGAAGAAAGGTTATGTTGACTACGCAAAAGGCAAAATTGATGAAATAAAAAAAAAAATCAAGAATATTTTTAGGGTTAAGTTGAAAAATGATTTAAATCAATGATTTTTTTAAAAAGAAATCAATTGCTTTAAATCGCGATTTAAATCACTGATTTAAATCATTTGATTTAAATCGTTGACACCCTGCCAAGTACTGTAATACTTTTTAAAGGAGGATATTCCCCAGAATTTCTTAAAAACAAAATTAAATTACGTATATAAAGTCTCTGTTTCATGTCAAACAACAACTTTACATAGAACCAAGCATGCAAAATAAATAAATACAAAAATTGAAAATAATTTGCAATTTCGCATTCAAGTTTTGTTTTTTGCAATGCTGATAAGTGTGTGGAGTACGTTCGAAAGCACGTAACTCAACTTGCCCCCAAACAATAAGCTCATTTTTGCTCAGTAGATACAGTTACTGGGTAACCATCAGGGTCCCCACAGTTTAATGCTTAATATATGCTTATTATATTAATAATGCTTTTATTAATTTTTAATTCAAAGATACAAATATGAAGTTGCCTAAGTGGCCAACAACTATACCGTTTCCATTATTATTTCTTAAATTCTTCTGTGAAGCTTTACAATTGCCAACAAATAAATTTGTCTTCAGCTTTAAAGATTTTTTTTTAAATTTCTATTTTGCAGTTGCTGCAAGTAGTCCTGAAATGATGGATCTCTCCCCAAATCCACCGAGCCCAAACTTGAGTGATGCATCAAGCAATGAATATCCTCTCTCTGTAAATTCAGAGGTGAGCAAAATTATTAATAAGACTCATAAATGTGATCCATGTGCATTTGAGACTTCTAGTTTTAGGACTTTTAACTGGCATGTGAAGAAGTTTCATAAAAATCAGTGTTCTTTTCAGTGTAATAACTGCAATGCAAAATTTTATGATAAAAGATCCTATTGTTTGCATTTTAGAATTTGTAATAAAATTGTAACTGTTGCAACTCATGAAAATGATAGTAAAAATTGTCAAGACATGGTTTGCCGTTGCCCCAAAAGGGACTTTCCTGTATTTAAAAAATATTGTTAATAAAGGATAAATGTGAGCAGAGCTCTTAGTATGTATCATGTTGTATAATTTTAAAATTAATGTTTCTTTCTTTTTTTTTTTAAATATACATGAAGCAGACAAATCATGTTTTTTTTTCTTCTTTTTTTAAAAAAGTAAGTTATGATATTGATTTCATAATTTATGAATACAATGCCATATATTTTTCCTGTGTCTTATTTCAGCTGGAACTTGAAGTTGGACTTAGATTTGAACTCAAGTTCAAATTGCTGGTTGTGAAGTTGCGACTGACCCTCAAAAAAATGGCAGATGCATACTCCATTCCAAACACTATCCTAGAAATGGAGAAGCTGATGCAGATGAAAAGATCAACTTGGAGTGCCGTTTCAATGGTAAAATTTGCTTTCAATTTTAGCTTGTACTTTATTGTATAATATTTTCCTGTGTAATCAAGATAAAAAAGAGAGAGAGAGAGAGATGTGTTAAAGAAATTCACAGAATATTACATTGTACTATATTGCACATTATTTCTTTAGATTGACTTTGATGAGAACGTCAAGAGGCCTGGACCAAGTGTCTTCTTTGGGGAGAGGCCATGCATTATGGTCAGCGAAAGCCAATTAATCTATCTTCGAGCAGGCTGCACATTAGAAGAGGCAGCGGTTTTGTTGCTGGGAGTTTATTTTATTTTAAATTTAAATTTCCCATCATCCTATGGGCAATTTTTGGGACTGCTCCAAAACGTCCTGACCAAGGACAAATTTTCACAGTCCTTTTCCTGCCAGAAACTTCTTTCTGTGACTGCAAAAATTACAGAGTAATTGAATCGGGTAATGCTATATTACATGTGAGGTTCCACATCTCTTCGATGGGGTACCACACGTTCCATCTCTAATCCACCATTTTTAATTTAGAGTATGATTCGAGGCTTAAAGTGCTTCATGTGTACAGTCGTGAGCAAAGGATGTATTTGTATGTTGCATTACTAAATATGATGAGTGAATTCATACAAATTTGAATCAATTATTTTTTTTGAATAAAAATAGTTGTTAAAATGTAGCACATTTTTAAATACCTTGTTTAATTCCTATTTTTAAATTAGGATTTGAAAATTACCATGTAAAAAATTACCTTGTAACATTGCAGCGTAACTATTATTTTCTTTACTTTGTTTGTTTTCATCGTAAGTATTGGAATGAAAAATATTTTAAATTTGTGCGCCTGTTTTCTTTTTCATAGTTCAAAATGTGTTTTATTGTAAATAAAGGAGTCTAATGATTTTTATTGAAATTGCCTGGAATGATCAATAATTATCCTGTACATAATGACTAAATTTGTACTGAGGCCACAGATGCATTGAGTCCACAGATACATTCAAAACTTTAGAATTATAAAACATCAAGTGTTTGCTTCCGTTAAAAAAATTGGCATGTGCATAAAAGAATGTGCACGAAATCACTATAAATGTACAGCACTTATTACAAGTAATAATTTTTAAATTATTAAGAAATTACTCTCCATGTATGACATGATAAAGTATTGTGCTTATTACATCAAAAATATATACTTTTAAATAAAATGTTTTTGTTCGAAGCATTTCATTTTGGTGGGCTGGATGTTTGCTGATAAATTAAAATTATTCTGTGCGTCCTTATGTGTTTGTATATCTATTTTTAAATAAAAGTTTTAAATTGTAACAAAGGGTAAAAGTCTTAAAATGAAATATATTTTGAATAAAACCTTGCTTTTATTTGAGTTACCTGTTGATACAAAAATATAATTACCAATAATAATGCTGTATAATAAATAAGGTTTTAGGGTAGGGTTATATTATATGTTGCATTACTTTATATAACAAGTGAACTCACTATATTGAATCCATTATTTTTTATAAATAAAAAAGTTTTGAAAACGTAATGTACAGTTTTAAACATCGTGTTTAATTCCTATTTTCAAATTAGCATTTGAAAATTGCCATGTTAAAATTACCTTATAATATTGCAGAATAATTGTTTTCTATTTTAATTATTATTTTATTTATATATTTATTTATTTTTCCTTCATTGGTATTAAAATTAAAAATGTTTTTAATTTATGTGCCTGTTTTTTTTTCCATAGTTCAAAATGTGTTTAATTGTAAATAAAAAAACTTCTTACGATTTTTATTAAGATTGAATGCAATGTTTGATTATTATCCTGCACATAAAGACTAAATTTTATCCGAGTCCACAGTACATTTGAAACTGGAATTATAAAACATCAAGTGTTTGCTTCCAATTAAAAAGTTGCCATTATGCATAAACAGTTCGAAATCACTATAAATTTACAGCACTTTAAGTCATTAAGAATATACTTTCCATATATGGCATGATAAAGTATTATGCTTATTGCAAGATTATTTACTAGACTTGTAAAATATAACGCATAAGTATATAGTTTTTAATAACATGTTCTTGTTCTAAGGTGGTGGGCCAGATGTTTGGTGATAAACTAAAATCATTCTGTGCGTCTTTGTGTGTTTGTTTGAAATTTTTTTATGTAAGATTTAAATTGTAACAAAGGACAAAATTCTTAAAATAAAATATATTTTCATTGAAAGCTTACTTTTATTGGAGTTACCTGTTGATACAAACATATATAATTACCAAGAATAATGCTATGTAATTAAATAAGGTTTCTGGATAATTCTATATAACATTTTGCATTATTACTTAATACGACAAGTGAATTCATAAAAATTTGAATCCATTATTATTTTCAAATAAACAATGGTTGTTAAAATGTATACTGTACATTTTTAAATAACTTGTTCAATTCCTATTTTCCAATTAACTTTGAAAATTACCATGTAAAAAAATATTCTAATTAAAATTTGTAATGAATGCAATGAAGTAATGTAATTAATGTAAGAATCACGATTCAATTGTGCCCCTAAAAAGTGCATCAATAAGAGGTACATATGGGTAAAATAAGAGGGACATGTGGGTAAAATAAAAGGTACATGTGGGTAAAATAAAAGGTACATGTGGGTAAAATAAAAGGTACATGTGGGTAAAATAAAAGGTACATATAAGCGAAATAAGAGGTACATATGAGCAAAATAAGAGTCACACTGTACCTTTGATATTTAGAGGTACAATGTAACTCTAAAATTCAGAGGCACAAGAAAGACATTTTTACCTCTGATTTTCAAAGGCACATTGTGCCTCTTATCTTCAGAGGCAAAAATGTTCCACTTTTACCTCTGAAATCAGAGGTACTGTTTTTAGAGTGTATAACAAGTACAGTGTCCACCGCTCAAATGAATAACGTTTGTTCTAAGCAGTTCTGATTCAATAAAGCGGCAAATTCAATAAAGATGGTATTTGTTCTGTTTTTGACGATTTGATTCATTAAAGCGGCTGATTCAATTAACCACTGATACAATCAACCGGCTTCCACTGTATATAATCTGCTATCAGAAAAATGATTGATTTTTGAAGCATGTTTCAACGGTCAGCTGGTCTCGAATTCAGCCTCTTTCGCATTCGTTCCAGCCCAGCCCACAATGCAGGCGATATTAATTCCCATTGTTTGGTGAATTTTGGATTCGGGATCGTGACTGCTGGTGCCAAGGGCATTGAACCTGGCAACCGGCGGCAAATTGAACCGCTGGTTGTTGTTTACGGCAAAGAATCCGAATTCGCCCTTTAAATGTCACTCACCTCGCAGTAGGCGGAAGAAATAAATGGGATCGTTAGCACATTTTTTGAAGAATTTAATAGAAAACTGAACGAAGGACGGTTGGGCAATTCCATTTTGATAAGAAACATCAATTGCTGCGCGAGAACTCCTGCAGAGACTCCAATTATGTTCAGTGGTCGGAAGTAGCGCGCTACAAGTAGCGAAACTACTGTAGTAGCTACATTTTTTAGTAGTTTGTAGTGTAGCGCACTACTTTTTAAAAAGTGTAGAGTAGTGAGTAGCGCGATGCAAAAAAAAAAATTGTAGTTTGTAGCGATTTCTGGAAACTACTTTTAAATTAGAAAAATAAATAAATAAATGAAAAAATTAAAAAAAAAGAGAACGAAGGGGAAAAAAAAAACAAGGTTTAATTCACTCTGACTGGTGCGAATCTTGCGCGAGTACAGCAGCGGGCGCAAAGAGAAATAAGAACCATCAAAATATGAGCTGGATCCCTTTAGATACATCATTTTGACGAAATACAATCTTTCTGTTTGATGTCATTGGTTTATTCGGCATCATAATTTTTATATTCCTTCAAACAATTTTTATGTTCCTAAATACTCCCTGGCAAAGAAATTAAAAAAAAATGAAGGTTGAATTCTTTTAATTTTTCAACTTTTGAATCCTTTCTTGTGACGAATATTCGTAAAAATTGTTAAAAACAAATAAATTAACAGTAACAAATAAATTCAAAGACAATTCCTAGTTCTATTCCGTATTCAAATGAGTTAATTTATTAATGTAAACTACTTTTCGAATTTTTTCGGTCAATCCTCAAACGGTGTTTGTTTTTATTTATTTATTTTTTTTCAAAAAGTAGCGAAGTAGCGACTACAATTCAAAAGTAGTTTGTAGTCGCTACATTTAAAAAAAAGTAGTTGTAGTTAACTACATTTATAACAAAGTAGTTGTAGTTGTAGTTTGCTACAAAAGAAATGTAGTTTTTCCAACCACTTATTATGTTATATCATAGTTTCGTTGCATGAACTTCATGAAGAACATGGACTTCAAAAAAATTAAATTTTGAACATTTCCAGAAGCAGTATTTATACGATTGGGAGGTGGGGGGGGGGGGGGGTTAATCCCCGCAACGGGGCTCCGAAGCGGGACTTAGAATGCTTAATATGTATAGTCTTGAGCGAAGGAGAGCCAGAGGGGACATGATTCAGTTGTTTAAATTTATTAAAATGAATGATGTTACGGGGTTAGATTTTCGCACGGAAAGCAGGACAAGGGGTCATTGTTTTAAGCTGTTTAAATCTCAGGCTAATCTTGAAATTCGAAAAAATTACTATTTTAGCAGGGTAGTGGGAACTTGGAACAGCTTACCGGAAGAGGCGGTAAAGAGCAATGGAGTAGATGGCTTTAAGAGGGCCATTGATCTTCATTGGGGTCTTTAATTTGACTAGGACCAGCCAAGTTGGGCCCAGAGCCTGCTGCTGGTCGCCACATTTGTATTTGTATTTGTATTTTATGAGATAAGCCCGTCCCGGAGAAAATAATGTTATTTGGATATTTTTCAGGAAATCCTCAAAGTTCAATTGTATGATATGGAAGCAAAGATCACGTTCTTCATAAGGGATAAAACAAGGATTGAACATACAGTCGACGCTCATTATAACGACCACACGTTATAAAGACCATCCTAATATAACGACCGGTGAGAAAACCCCCAACTGTATCCCAATATACTCTATGTTCTACCTCTTATAGCGACCACTCGTTATAAAGACCGTTTTCTGTAGGACGGAGACGGTCGTTATATCGAGCGTCGACTGTATTTCTAGTCCTTGTAAGTTGTTCTGTAAAAAAATAATACGTCTGTTACCGTCGAATTGCTTGGTTGCAAATAATAATGATAGATTCTGTAGTTCAGGGTATCTTTGAGTTCTAGAAGAAAAAAAATTTAAAAAAAGGAAAAAACTATGATGTAAAGAAATCACGAAAGTCGAAAAGCGAAGTAACGAAGTACGACTTTTGTATGAGATCCGACTTAGGTTTACCTACCCTCATCGAGTTTCCTAATATGTTATTCTAGAGGTATACGCACGGCTTTGCCCGTGGTATAAAATTAAAACGTCATTTGGTAGTAAATTGATATCGCAGAAAGAATACCCAATTTTAGTTACAATTCAACTATAATTCCTTAAAACTATGGTATAAAAATAAGACAAAAGAGAAAATAAGAGCAATTTTGTTGTGTACAGAAACCAACAGAAATCTTACCAAAGTTTAAAAAGTTTTCTTTTCTAGCTTTAAAAACAAAATAATACATTTTTTGAAATGAAACAGTTTAGAAAGAACGTTGCAATACCGCAATTTATACGATATTTCTATAATTTACCGAGTTTTAATTCCTTAAAAACTGAAAAAAGAAAAACATACGATTTTTTCATAGCAGTTAAAATACTTCATTTAACTAATTTTAATAAGGCTTGGAGTTTGAATTGCTACAAAAACAAATACATTAAAAAAATTATTAAGGGAAAAAGAACGAAACAAATAAAAGGAATAAAAACGTGACCATGGTAACAACATGAAAAGTTCATTTCGGTTGAGAAAATAATTCATTTCACATTTTTACTTTCAAATTTTATTCTCGAGCTTAACCATTTTAGAGTCGTTTGGCTTGCTTTGCTCAAGGTAAGCCTTGAATTTCAGGGATTCTAAAAACAATTATTACAGCTCTTCTAATGCTCACAGAAACTTCAAACTGATATCATTTTTAGTAGAAAATTTCAAGCTTTCGAATGACATAGGACTTGAAAATGAGTATGAAATATTTCTTCCCCGTTTTATCGAATTTGTATGAAAAATGAGCTAAGAATTAGAATAGAAAAAGAGCGAAATAGAATTTTTGAAAAAACGCTTCGAGGCGCACACGTATAAAAATGTAAATAAAATATAACAAACAAGGTGGTACAGAGCTGTCTAAGCAAAAGTGGTCCAATCATCGGGTTGCCGCGATTATAGAACATTTCAATAATGGAGTCATTTTGACTCCAGATTTCCTGCAGGAATCTTCAAATTATAGTAGAAATTTGGCAGAAATCTGCAAAATTTCTTGTAGAATTTTTTAAAGGCACATAATTTCTCAATCAAAAAATCCTTTTCCTGCGAAAATGTCAAGTTTTGAGCCGAGTAAGCGCCATTTGATGGAAATTTAGAAACACTTCTAATTTTGAAAAAAACTGAAAAACGACAGATTTTTGCAAAATTTAAAGACACCCGCAGAAAGACTGCAGTTTTAGTCAACTACTGAAACTTCAAATCGGGACAACCCTACAGCTTAGATAGCTCTATGCCATCATGTTTGCAACAATTTTATCTACATCTTTATGTATAACTTAGGAAATTCGATGAGGGTAGGTCAACCAAAGTCGGATTTCACATTATTACATGAATCGCACTAGCCGAAAAAGACTAAATGCAAGTGCCATCAACAAACGACTAGCAGCGAATGTGGAATCCAAATCCGCACTCTCTCTGCAACTTCTCTGCTCTCTCTCTCTCTCTCCCTACAATCTTCCCGAGGAGTGCTCGCGTCCTCGTATCTCATAAGACGAGAGAGGAGGTGTGTTCTGGTTATTTCTATCTCTTGACGAGGAGACACGCTTCGATTGCTCCCGTGCCAGGCCATGACGCAAGGGCCCGGACTCGTTGCGTGAGATCCGACATTTTGGTCCCGAGATCCGCCAAGAACCCCCTCCAAAACAAAGCGATTGAAGGAAATTTATTTTTATGCTTCAGATCAGTGGTGTAGTTGGCCACCTTGTCTAGTGGTCAGACAAGTCTGACTTGGATGGGGAGGTTCCGGGTTCGAATCCTGGCTCGGGCATGGATGTACTTTCTCTCTCTCATCCTTAATTTGTGTGAGTGTGTTGTGAATAGTTTCCTGCCCTGCAAACGGGTCCTAATGGCATGAGTGCTTCGTGAAAGTCGGACTGTACATACAGAATGACGGTACAGTTGGAAAAGGGGAGCAGCACACCCCAATTGACAGTCAAGCTGGCACAAGACAACAACACCAACAACATATCAGTGGTGTCTAACTTACGGCAGGCGACACCGATCAACATGATCCGTTGTTTCGTTCAATGTTACAGAAAAGCACGAGAAGTGACAATGTCAAAACTTTGAGTCAAATAATTCTGAAACCAGTTTCTGAAAAATATGCTTTGAATGAAGTAGGCATCATGTAATGATAACCACAGTTATTGGTCAGTCATTTTCTTTTCTGTTCCATATTTATCCATGTTATTTAGGAAGTAATATATATTCTTTTGAAAAGAGAAATGAAAATCTCACAGTTCTTTGCAGAAAACATTACCCGATTAACCATTATTGAACAAGAAAGTTCAGTTATCTTGAAGGCTGTCCAAACAGGATGTCAATTTTCCCTCAACATATTTAACCCCTTCTCCCCTTTTGTCATAAAGTGTCACAGTTCACCTTCCCCCTTTTCTCCCCTTGTCACACGTCACGTCACGCCAAACCACATAAGCATTATTATAAGAAAAGCTAGATGTCATACTTCTTGCTACCCCCTCCCTCACCCTTGTCACAAACTGTCCCTATTTCAAGAACCCCCTTAAAGGGGGACATCATTTGTGAATGACCCCAAATGAAATTGTACTTAACTGTTCATTTGCTGGTTACCCTACCCTAATATAAAGCGACTAAACAAACACATTTTCAAATATTTATAACAAGAATGGATCCCAAGTTGTGTAGGCACCAAAATGTCGGATAATACAGCCCTGCCGTTTATAGTGACTCTTACTGAATGAGACGAAGGGATGAGCTAAGAGCCGAAGTTAGACTCTCCGCATTAAAAGAAATTGTACAAGAAACCTGGCGCAGTTAACATTTCTTCGTGTGATCAAAAAGAAACTCAAGGATATTCGATTTGGAAAATTTTACAGTTATATTTAGCTTAAAAATGGGAAACCTGGTATGTGAAACTGATTTAAATGGAAAATGATCAAAAAAGCTTCGTGCTAAAACATGAAAGTGAAAAACCAACGTAAATAAGACGCAAATAATCACGAAAATACAGCAAATTGCTATTTCAAGGTTACAATGGAGCCTCTTCATCAGTGCAAAAAGCTCAGCATACAAGACTGCCGTGAGAGAACTGAGGTCTCTCACGGCGGTCTTGAGCGAAAAAAATTCAGAATGATGACATTCAGAATGTGTATTTTACTATTCAATAAAATTCGTATTTTCATTCGGGAACTGAAAATACCCCCTCACCTCTCCCCCCCCCCTTGCGGCGTCCCGTTGCGTGTGTGTATGCAAGGAAAGACCTATATTAATGAACTTTTCTTGACTGTACGTCTCATCAGTTTAAAATTAATCATTAATTTATTTTTCTCATTGGTATTAGTGTCATTAGTTGAGCTATACATTTTTAAAAATCTCATTACAAAGTCCCTAATTCATAAAAGTAGGTTAATAAAAACGAATAGAAACAACAAACAATTACTCATGTGACGCTATTTCATACGACAGATGGATAAGTAAATCAATACATAAATAAAAGTTATTTTTAAGCATCAAGAGCGAAAACGTTTGCTCTCAACAAACAAAATAAAGTGGTTAAGAATTCATCCGAAAATATATATGTGACTCAGGACCTATTGACAGGAAATTACATGAATTACCGGAAATAAAAATGATAAGCAAATGTTTGGGATGGCATGTTTGTATGTATGGGAAAAGAAAGAAAGAACGTGCTTCGACAGCAAAACATGCAGCGCTGTAACAGTAAAAAATACAAGTAAAAGAATCAACGGAATTATGCGTACATTCAATTGGAAAACATACGAGTAGAATACTGAATAGTTGGGACAACTGTCACCATGGTGACGCAACCGTGTACTATTAATATTGTAACGATTTATGGTCATGTTTTTTTTTTGGCAAAACTAGTTTTTCTTCGTCGATGGAGAAAGTTAAAAATGAAAAATCAATCGTTAAATTATGATCTGGGTCATTCCACGAAACATTGCCATCTTGTACCGCATGCAGGGGTCTCACCAAATCACTTTTTTCACTAAAAGTCACTTTTTTTTTCATTGGTCACCAAAAGTCACTTTCGAAGGCCAAAAGTCACTTTTTGTCACTTTTTTGGGAAAAATGTTGATTTTGTCACTTTTTTTTTGTTTTAAATCTGACTAACAGTGAAAGTATCGCTTTGTAGGAACGTTTCGTCTTTCCGCACCAATGCGAAAATTGTCTCGTTCAGTACAGATACCGAACTCGACCGTACGCAGAGACTGTAGAGAGAAGAAAATTCTTTTTCCCCCTGGATGACCCTATGGATGATGAAACCGAAAAAAAAACAACAGTTCTTTCATTCACCTGTCCAAATGTTCCGCTTTTCCCGCCAAAGTCCGCTTTTTTTTATCGTTTTGGACCGATTAGTTCGCTTTTATCGTTTTGGTCCGATTAGTCCGCTTTATTTGTATTATTTAAATAGAACAAAAATTGCAGAAGAGAAAGTCTTCTGTAATCACAACATTTTATCAAAAAAAAAAATCGAAGACTGATGAAATTTAAGCTTTTGTAAACTGCTGTCATTTTACGTACCAGGGGTGACTGTTTTCTAAAACTTTTCCAGTATTTTCTAAAACTTCTAATTTTTAGTTTTAACATTTGTTTTAAAGTTAATTCCAATGTAGAAATTTTCTTGAATTCCAGCTACATGTTTTTTCCTTTTCTGATCAGTTCTTTGTTTAATAATAGTTTGTTTAAATGTCTATTCCATTGTCGTAAAAGCATTTCAGCTCTTGAGTGATGTGTTAGTTGAAAGTATGCTCGATCAGATGCTGGCCTCATGAAGGCGGCTCATGGATCGAGCGCAGTCACCATGGCATTGGGCCATGATTGCGGACGCTCGCTGGTAAGATAAATTCACTTTATCTACCAGTTTGTTGGTAATCGTAGCTGCAATAAGAGGATCTTTGCCTCCAGCTTGAACATTGGCTATTCCTAACTGAGGAGTCCATAATAAGGAGAAAATTGCAGTCTTAGGATGCTATGATCGAGCTGTGGGTGCATTTGCTTCAGATAGAATGTATTTCGCCAAATGATGTACCTAAGGATCAGCTCATATTTTTATGTTTCTTATTTCTCATTGCGTTCACTGTTGTACTCGTGCAAGATGTGCACCAGTCAGAGTCAATTAAACCTTGTTTGGTTTCCTTCGTTCTCTTTTTTTTTTTATTTATTTTTTTTATTTAAAAGTAGTTTCCAGAATTCGCTACAAACTACTATTTTTTTGTATTGCACTACTCACTACTCTACTTTTTTTAAAAAGTAGTGCGCTACATTACAAACTACTAAAAAATGTAGCTACTACAGTAGTTTCGCTACTTGTAGCGTGCTACTTCCGACCACTGAGTCAGACACCCCTGGTATGTATGCTTGTGGCTGTTTTCTTGTTGTGATAATAAAAATCTCATTTTCAAAAAGTAGAAATATTTTTGTTCATTGATGAAAGAATAGTCAAGCATTTTTCTACTACTTCTATTTTTGAACAGTCTAAAGGGATGTGATATGTACTTTTCTTGTTTAATTACTAAAAAAATGATGACACAGAATAGTAAAAAAAATGTTTACTATTCTGTGTGTTCATGTTTCATAGTTGAAATAAAATGCCTACAATTTTGAAGTTTTGGTAAATAATATTTTCTGTGAATAAATTTAAAATTTAAGTGTTATTCATGTTCAAAATATTACAGGTAAAGTTTTAAATAGTGATAAAATTGTGTACTTAGTATTTTAGTGGTAACAGTTTATTTTCCGTTGATCACTTTTTAGTCACTTTTTTGTAAAAAATAGTCACTTTTTTCACTTTTTTTGGATCACATTCTTGGTGGGAGCCCTGCGCATGTGACGCTATGTATTTCATCAAATAGTAGTGCTGTTAATGGGTAATATCAATAATAGGTACGATAAGCTTTAAAATGAGGGGTAAATCATTGACTTGGATGAAGAAATGAGAAAGTTAGGGCGTAGTAAAGAAAACAGGCGAAATAAATAATATACAAGATGATAACCTTAAACCAAAATCAGCTGTTCAGTTATTTTGATACATATTTTAACAATACAGAGGGTGATTTTGAAATGTAAATAATAGCCCAAAAATATTTATACAAGAAATGTAACCTAATTTCGCTAAAACTATTTGTAGGTCATTGAATTCCATTCTTATTTTTTAAAAATAAATAGCAGAAGAAAAGCCAATTTTAGTTTGTTGTGATACTGTATTTGCTTCCCCCCGTCAACATTTTCATTTCCTCTCCATTTACTAAATTTATAGTTATTCCTATTTTGATGATCAGATATATTGATTATTTTTTAAAACAGATATCTACAGAAAAACACTAAGCAATTATTGCCAATAGTAAACAAGGAAAATGATACGGCTTCATCTCTTTTAAAATAAATCATGCTTTTTTTCAGGTCCCTTTTCTATTCCATTCTAACTGCAGCCGTAATGTTTGACCTATTTTTCTTAATTCAGCATAAAAGAAAAACGAAATTTTAAATTAGGTAAAGCTAAATGATGCATACGGAAAATGTTGTCACTCCAACATTTTGACGAATAGATTAATAAAAGCTCTTCCTTAATCGCATCGAATATTCCCGCCGTATCAGAAATAACTCCTTCTCTTTTTTCCTCCCATCCATTCATCCCAAACCGAAAGATCTAGAACATTCTTAATCTTCTCAGCCAATATGCGTCACGCGTTGCATCACGTGCATGAGCCAAACTTTGACTACTCAGCGATTTAAGTACTTTTCTGACCTCTTTTGAAGTTCTTCGGAACAATCGTGAGTCATTGAAGAGTTTTTTTTTTTTTTTTGACACCCGAATTACATTTCTGTTCTTTTTTTAAGCAGGTAAGAGATTTGTTTTTCCGGGTGTGCCAGACACGGGTTAGCACTGACATTGTGGCACGGAGGAATCAACACCGATTTTTTTTTTTTTGTCACATCTACTAAGCCAAACGATAAGTTATGACTTTTATCTGAAGAATGTTTTTTCAAGTATGGCTTTCAGATTAACTTTTTCCTGAAGCAATATTTCTCACACGAGATGTCCACATGAAACTTGATTAATTTTGGACAATGTGTAACTTGAACATAGAAGATTTTTAAAAATACAACATTTGTTTTTGTAAACTAGGATCAAC
The DNA here is from genome assembly GCA_038373865.1 of Uloborus plumipes. Classification (NCBI taxonomy): domain Eukaryota; kingdom Metazoa; phylum Arthropoda; class Arachnida; order Araneae; family Uloboridae; genus Uloborus; species Uloborus plumipes. The sequence continues at coordinate 92,583 of JAXGGA010001530.1, read as the reverse complement.
TTTTAGTGGTATAAAATATTTTTCATTAATAAGCTTGTAAACGTATATAATTTGAATTTTTTTTTTTAACGTGCTACCATACTTATTACTTAATGCAAGCAAATATATGAAATACAAACTATACGACAATGTGAGAAAACTTATTTAAGCAAGGTCATTTACCATCAAATTGTTTTGTTGCGAGAATTTTGGAAGCTTAGTATGATTTTGAAAACAATTCAATCAAAGCACTAGGTAAATCAAGATGCAAAATAAATCACACAGAAGCATGGGGCACTGTGAAGGGGAGGGGTTAAACTCCTCTACAGAAACTCTTATTTTATGCAATATTACCAATTCTACTGTACCAATACAAACATTTATAAGGATAGTAATGACCAAAAGCCCTCCATGGGAGACAATTCTGGCTATTTATGATCAAATATCAATCCCCCACCTCCTCCCCAATGCGCCAGAAGATTATAGTCACACTTAGCCTTACTCTATGCAGGGGTTTCCCTCTCAAGCTAAATGGCGCAAATCCCCCCCCCCCCACATACAAAATTTTTCCCAACTCTTTTGCGCTTTTTATTTTTACCCCTCTTTTTAATTTTATTTATTTATTTCAATATTATTTATTTATTTTTTAAAATTATAGCTATTATTTTTTTATATATTATTAATTTTTTAAACGTTCGAATTATGCACAGAATAGAAGTGCTCTTTTCCCCTTCCAGACATTCCAAGCACACACACACGCACAAAAAATAAATAAATAAATAAATAAATAAATAAAATAAAAATAAACTAATTAATAAAAAATAAATTAATGAATAATTTTTATTTAAAGAAATCCGTAAATAGTTTAAATTAAAAAAATAATAAAAAATAATTTAAATAAATAAATAAATTAGTTTTAAAAAATCCTTCCAAAAATTTTGATGGCGCAACTTGCGCCATAATCCTCTCCCTGTGGGCACCATGAAAGCTATGTACCTGGATCCTGCCGCATAAATATGATCCGAGGGAGGTCAACGAAATCAAAAAATCATGAACTGACGAAATCAAAAATGTGCCGAACGATTTGCCGAGCCATCTTTTTTTTTTTCTTTTTCAAGTGCACTATGCCAGGGGCTTTCCGCGTTTGCAGCGCGGGAAAGCGGCTTTCCAGTTTCGCTTCCGGGGCCCGCGTGCCATAGATACTCCACATTGAGGACGAGGCCTGGATTTCAATGATTGCCCGATGGAACTGATTTGTGCGCATATTCCGATCCTGCCTTTGCAGATTTTTAAGGCAGTACGGGGTTTATAACTTTGCTCTCAAGGGCGGATCTAGAAATGTTTCAAGGGAGGGGCTATTGATTTTATTACACATTCATTTCTAAAGTTTTTATTTTTTTTTATTTTTAAGAGAAGCCATCAGCTTCGATATTCATGAGGACTGCGTGCTATGTGCCTAGCCTCCGAACAAATACAGGATACGGCACAGAGGGCACAGGATACGGCACAGAGAGGTGGAAATAGCATCCATGGGCAAGGCGGGACACGAACCCGCGACCACTTGCTTATGAGGAGAATACTCTACCTCTAGGCCACCGTGGTCCCCTAGAACACATTTTGATTTACAAATGTGATCTCACATGTTTTGGACACCAATTACGAAACGTATCTTAAGAAGAGCCCCAAACCTCCCTTCGGCTTGTATCAAAAGATAGTCAAAAAATGAACGTTTAGAACTCAATACTGAAAGTTTACTAAGGGTAAGTTTACCAGAAGGAGGGGCAATCGCCCCCGTTGACCCATAAATATCGCACCCTCGCTTCCCTTGTATCCTTCCCTGAGCCCAAAGCTCCTAGGGATCATACGGAGGAATTTTCACTTTTAAGTGAGATCTGAACCACTACACTAACAATTTTGCTTGTTAACTAGAAAATCTCTAGGAAACTAGGCTTTACAAAAGTTTTTAGTAGCGATACGTGCTGTGGACATTTAAAGCAACAAGCCCAGAACTTGCAATAAAATCCCACAACGAAGTTGTTTTTTATTGATGGGAAAATTATTCGAATGATAATAACAAATCATTAAAATAAAGCGTGGGATAAACACATTCTGTTCCTCGAAATTCAAAGATTTTAACTATTGCGTCACAATCAGCATTCCATAATGATCACGTCAACATATACAATATTCACCCACATCTTCAATGTAGCTGTTTCGAATGACAACCAGGTACTTTTTTCCGAGAGAATTGCACGAAATGAATAGCTAATTTCGCAGCCGTCAAAATATTATTATTTACAGAAATAAACCCGTTACCTTGCATAATGCTGAAGTCCGGAAGTTAATTCTGAAGGCCAAGTGATGAAAGACCTTAAAAAGTTAACGCAGACTAGGCTCATGTGAGCGTCCAATAAGAATGTAATTTAATGTTTGCTACTTCACATTGGAGAACAAATTCTTCAAATATTTCGTGAAATTAATTTAACTAAAGGTTTTAAATAACATTTATGCCGTCGGCCTTGCTTAATCAAGTAACGGATGAAGGAATACTCATTTATAAGAATGAACCATTTCGGAACCAAAAGTTCTCCCTATATAGATGCAACTTAAAGTTTCCCACAAAAAAGAATAATTTCTCGCATTGTAAACATTGGTATTTTATTTCATTAATAAACATTGATTATTAATGAAATATATTATAAAAAATCCTAACTAAATCTTAGACCTGGCGCACAAAACCAATCGAACCTCTAACCGTGTGTACAAAAGTATGTCATAATTTAATAATAATTATTTATTTAAAGTTGTTATTTATCCAATCTAAATTAAAAAAATTAAAGTAATTAATTACGCTTAGTAATTAATTGATACTGATTACTAATTAAGCTTCAGCGAGGACATTAGCATATTAAGTTTACCCGCATATTGAATCCCTCCCTTAAACAAGTAATAGGAATGAAAAACAGTTCATACATGTTTTTAAAATGAGGTTTCGAATGCATAAATATTACGGAAGCATAACATTTATTTATGTAGTTAAATTAAAATTCAAGTGAAGCTGTAGCATTCAATTAGGGGAAAAATAACAAAGAGAAAAAAAGAAAGCACTATTCAAAAATTGTAAGACAATATTGATAGTCATCGTGAGAAGTTTTTAATATCCCTTTTAAAATGGTTAAATTCACCGCTATGTTGCAATGCGTCACGGAAGCATGCTTAATAATGACTGACACTCATTGGATGAGGGGCGGAGGGGGGGGGAGTATGAGAAACCGGAGCTACACCGATAGTTTTTTACTTAATTTAATAAATATTATTTCTAACATTAAATTTCCGATCTTTTTCTAGTTTTCCCTCACTTTTCAAACATTTGAGAGGCATTACAAATATGACTGAATTCGTTCTACCTTATCATTTCTGGTTTTCATTAAATCGGTTTTCACTGCAGCATCCCGATGTTCGGTGCAGCAAACGCATTCAGTGCTGCTTGTGTTTCGGTTCGATTTCACAACGCGTAGAGACGTTTTCGGGGTAAAAAAGAAAAATGCTAGGCAGTTTATTTCTTGACAATGCTGTATTTCTTGCCACAAATAGAGTGAACTCTCACTTATGCGCCGCCTCATTTATCCGCCTTTTCACTTGTACGACGATTTTAAATGATCCCAGCACATTCCAGAGCAAAATAATGATAGTATCATTCGCTTTTGCGTCGCTCTAAAGATAAATATTTCACTTACGCGCCGAATTTTCTCTAAAATGTAAAAAATTTAATTTATTTTCTTTATAAAATAAGCGTTTTTCTTCACTTTCCTCTTGAATCTTTCGCCTTTATTGCTCACGAAAGGCAATTTCTCCCCATGAACTAGAGTTCGGACAGGGACAATTAACCATTATGCATCGTTTTAGAGGGAACAGTTTGTAATTAGGTATGCTACAATTTTTGTTTTCTCTTTATCGTTGTAGTTACGTTACAGTAATTGTCAAACCGTAGTAATATGTCCCTTTTCTATAGAAACATTCTTATTCATTGTCTCATTAGAACCTATGTTGCGTTTTAGTCCTGTTAATAGACTTGTTCACTTATACGTCTCTCTCACTTATTGCGCCTTTTTCTATTGGTCCCCCCGCGTAAGTGAGAGTTCACTGCATACATTTTAAATACCTGGTTCGTTATCAATCTGAACCACTGTTGCAGTTGTAAATTTTACTGTTTTATGATGCAAGTTAAAAATTTGGATAAGTGATAAATACTTTTTTATGAAACACTTTACTCTTTAGAGAACTCCTATCCCCTTAAGAGATGATTTTGTTATTCTGGGATTTGATTTATTTATATTGTCGAATTTACTGGAAAAAAATTGTTTCCAAATATCTAAGGCAGGGATTCAAGTGAAACAGCACTGCGATCGCTTCGAATGCAATCGCTACTGGAAGTGAATTACATTATCATCAACTTAACTTGGCATGACGTCACTACGGGTGGAGCCAATAAGAGCTCACAAGCACTCAGCTATCTCCTCTTATTCGCCAAGTAGGCTGTGACGTTTTATCTAGCTCGTTTTTCATAGGCAAACGTCACGCTGACGTCACGATGTTTTTATCAAGAAACGTTCTAATGTGATTCATTTCCAGTAGCGATTGTAATTTGAGATGGCCTGTTTCACTTGAATCCCTGCTATCCCTGCTTCTATGTTCTTAAGCTCACAGTTCGATTGTTAAATTTAAATATGCAGGTGATATTTCTTTATTATTTACGAAAAGAAGATATGTAAAAAAACGACTTTCTCTAAGCGTGGGGAGAGGTGCTATTTGTAATAGAATTCATTGAAAACTTCTTTTAAATTACAAAAAGTTTGTTTTCTGGTAAATAATAAAACGCAAATTCACACCTCAAAAAACAACCTACAGTGAAAGATTATTCAAACATTTCAACGAGTACACAAAGACAGCAAACTATACTCTAAACCGAAATTTAACTTAAAAAAAAAACCCTGAAGTTATTCGGTTATTTTTAGAAAAAATATATATTGGCGCCAGGAGAGGGAAAAAAAATATCTTTCGGAGTATGTCGCAGAATAATTTGAAAATAGAATTGGCAACTAACTACAGACAGAGTATTAAAGTTCAAAAGAACAAATTCTATCAGAGGCAATTTCAAAAAAGAGACTAATAGTATAGCAGTCGTAGCTTTCAAGCTTCGTGTCCAGCCCCAAAGAAAAATGACATTTCAGATGACAGGAATATGTATGAGGGTGGAAAGCGCGTGCCGAAACACGTGGCAAGCGTGGAATATAGGAAAAAAAAATCTATACCCAGCCACGATTAGAAAGTCGTTCGGAGAATTTTGTGAAATGGCTGAATCATGCTGCGTTCTCCAACCTTCAAAAATAAAAGAGACTAAGAGTAAGAGAATTGTGTATGCTAGTGGAACGAATGAGAAAAAAAAGCGAGAGTGTTTTTTTCGAAAGTTGTTATACAATTTTTAATGTAACATGATTGACATGTTTGTTAAAAATAGTTTTAAGTCAGAAAGCAAAAAATAAATAGCATTGTGAAATAGATCAATCACGAAATTAGAGGTCGTTCAAGAAAACAAAAAAATATCTGAAACAGATAAATAAACAAATAAAATATCATGATTAATGAAAAACATTGTGAATTACATTCAGCATAAATAATTTCTACAAAGCAATCTAACCTCACAGAAATAGAAAACAATAATTATAGTATAGTATGACAGAGCAGGGCCGTATTTAAGGGGTGGGGTTTCAGGATTCAAACCCTCACCGAAGATTTTCAAAACTGTGCCAAACTCCATAAAATGCTATGAATAGTTTTTTTACTGAAAAAAATTATTGTTGCTATTTTATTTTAATTTTCTTATTAATTTTGAAACGGCATTTGAAAAATGAAATTATCATTATTGAATAATTGTACAAATTAATTGCTTTTTATGCAGTATTTATATTTTTATTGCAGTCATCGCAAGCATTAAAAGCAGTTTTCGTAAAATTCTTAACGATGCAACTTTTCTTCGAATGTTTAAGACTAAAAAAAAAAAAAAAAAATCTTCTAGTTTGTTAGTACCAAACTCTACATTTAGCATTTCTTATAAGTGTCCCCCTAAGATAGAAATTTCAAAAGTATTCCTTCGAATGCGCGTATATGAGTAAACTTATCTATCCAGATTTGTCTTTCTTCATTGAAAAGATTGCCATGTTTTTTTCATTTTTCATGCTAATATCCTTTAAGCATCTATTGTAACAAAAATCAAGAGAATATAAAACATGAAATCAAGTTTTGCTGACTTTATAGATTTCACGAGAAATATGTTTGGTAAAGCCCTCCCCGAAATTAAAGTCTGGTTACAGGCTTGTGACAGAGTATCAGTTGAAGCAGTTTCTTAACATTTCAAGCATTTTACCATGGGGATAAAGTGAAAACGCTTTCGGGATAGAACTTAACTTTCACCAAAATAAGTACGAGATACTTTTACACGTCAGAACTTATATTATTTACGGAAATAGCCTGCATTACTGTCTAATATGAATAACTTACATAAAACGAAAAGAGACACCAGGAGCTATAAGCTTCCGTGAGCTCTTCTTCAAATGTTATCTTTCTCTATCGGATTTGAAAAAAATCGCCCAGTTAAAAAGAAAAAGAAAAAAAAAACCGAGTATCAATGACTACTTTTTAAGCATGCAAGCCATTTTCCAACCAAATTAAAGAGAGATGATAAACTGTTTGTTCAGTGTAGACAATAATATATATGAAGCATATTTAATTCCTTTTAAACACAATAAGACACTTTAATTTTGCTAACCATGTTTTCTAATGATAATGTATGATTTTTGGTTTACAGCGAAATTTTCTTCCAAAATAAAGCGGCATTTCAATCGAACGAGGTTTTTAGCTGCACGTGAAAGAATTTACATGCAAAATTTCTATTATATTATTGCAATAAACACACTTTTACTTTGATATATATTGCTGTTGATTTATCTAGTTAGATTTATTGTTAATTTTATTAAAAGTATTTATAAACACATGTACACAAGACAGCCGTGTCATTAAGTTTTGTAATGTTGTGAAGAACCAGCAAAGAGAGTTTAAGCCTATCAAATGAGAAAATTTTCTATATTTGAAATACGCTTTGATGAGGGTTTGTTTGTATGTATGTAACTCTGAATAAAAGATAAAATTCACATTCTTTATAAATATAAAAGTAATATATTAAATACTATATTAATACTAAAGGCAAACTATATTAAATGTTGATGTAAGTGTTACAGTTGTTTGTATGTAACTCTGAATAAAAGATAAAATTCACGTTCCTTGCAAATATAAAAGTAATATACTTAATGCTATTATTAATACTAAAGGCTAAACTATATTACATGTTTGATGTATTGCAAGTGCATGTAAACTTAGCGGCTATTCAATAGTTTTGAAAATCAGAGGGAAATCATAGTATCATGCGAAATATTTTGATTAACTTTAAAAGCGTATTTTTTTAGTTTTTTTAAATTATATTTTAAAATTATTTCAATTCACGAAGAGAGTTAGGACATATTTTTTGTCTAATGTGTATATGCATTTCTTCGCGAACTTTGAATCGAATAGTACAATATATTCATGTGCAATATTACACTTTATTATTACAGTTTCTAAAGTATAAAACAAAAATACATAGCGCTAAAATATTTTTTAAACTCTTCTTTGACTTTTTATAATAACTTCGATGCAACGTATAAAACACTTTCGATTAACAGTTAGGTCTTCCAATGACAACACATTGTGTTCGGGATAGATTATCTAATAGTTCAAAAGTCAGTTGTTACGCCAGGTGGAATTCAATTGCTGAAATATTCCAGGGAAAAAATTCGTCAGCTAATCTTATTAGTACATATTATATAATGGTTGTTTTTTTGCATGAAATTTTATCCACACATTCAATTTGGAAAACTTTTTATTACCTATTTATTAGAATTACTGTCGGCCCTGCTCAATCGGGTAACGAATAAACGAATACCTCGCTTATATGAATAAAATATCTCGGAACCGAATACTTCCCATGCCATTGAAACAATGTTAGAGATCCCGTTTAATCGAATACCCCGCTAAATCGAATAATCTTTCCTAGAACCGACAGTATTCGTTTAAGCGTGGCCGACATGTACTTAGTCAAACCATCAAATCAAAAATTATAGTAATGAAATATGATCAAATGAAAATTTCAAAGTACTATGAAAAATCCAATAACACAGGCCAACAAAAAAAACCTTTTTGAAAACTTTTTTAATTTTAATAGCTGATCTTGATAGATTTTTATGTGCTGAATCCAAATCTGCTTGTAGTTTTTATGTATCACCTTTAGTTTCCAAGCAAAATGTATTTTATTATATAGTCTAATACCCATTTACAGTATATAGGGAAATCAATGAAACACTGTAGAATCGTAAAAATGGTTTGTATTTACAGTAAAATACTTGGAATAGTAATTTTATGTGATGATACAAGGTTCACTTGTCAACTGGAATTGCTTTATATTTTCTTTCCCTTTTTTCCTTGAAGCTTCTTGTGTAGCTTTTCCTGCGATGAATAGCTTGCTGAACTTCCCGGTGAAGTGACCAACAGTAATCCCCCATCATGTTGTAGCATGTGTTTCAGCAGTGCTGCCAACATCATCTTTGTTCATTAGACCTATTTTTTCATGTTATCTTAACTATGAAAAAGCTGTTAAATTCTAAAAATGTTTCTTTATTTCATGAATGTAACTATAAAATGTGAATAAATGGTGGGTGATACAACTTTTTAAGCATCATATTTGGATTCAGCAACCTAAACAACATAAGAATAAGGTATTTTCATTAAAAAAGTTTTTTCATCGTTGGCCTGTGTAATCTATTTTATAGATTCTTAAATCATACACGTAGTTTGTTGATGAACTTTATAATTGTAAATAAATTTCTATTTTAAAATATAGCTAATTCAAAATGTATACCTACTTCGATGTTCCGTTCAATGATTTTTACGGAATTAGTAATTTTCCTTAAACGCAGACGATATTAATGTTTTAATAATTTATGAGCTTGCATATAATTTTAGGGTATGTAGTTGTAGTTGTAGTGTCAATGTTTTTAGGGCCATTCCACGGAAAAGTCACCATTTTCCCGTATTTGGCTAATATATTTAATTAAAAATAATAATTTTAAATGCTATTGAACAAAAGTTTTGTTTGATAAATCACAAATACATATGTAGCTTCTTAAGCTACATAAGTTCGTTTAGTACTTTTTTAAAACTATTATTTTTAATAAAATAAATGAGCTGTCACGTAAAGTTCGTTTTTCTATGGAACGGCTTAAATATATATTTAAGGCAGGGATTCAAGTGAAACAGGCCATCGCAAATTACAATCGCTACTGGAAATGAATTACATTAGAACGTTTCTTGATAAAAACATCGTGACGTCAGCGTGACGTTTGCCTATGAAAAACGAGCTAGATAAAACGTTACAGCCTACTTGGCGAATAAGAGGAGATCGCTGAGTGCTTGTGAGCTCTTATTGGCTCCACCCGTAGTGACGTCATGCCAAGTTAAGTTGATGATAATGTAATTCACTTCCAGTAGCGATTGCAATTCGAAGCGATCGCAGTGCTGTTTCACTTGAATCCCTGCCTAAAGCTCACAGAGATCACTGTCAAAGCAAGTCATACTCACATGAGACGTTGAAAAAATTGAATAAAAATACTGGATACTCCCTAATGCCACCCGATTTTTTTTTTCTTTTTAAAATAAAGTATATTTCTTAAGAACTCAATAATAGATTATTGTATCATTACACTGATTACACATCGGTTTGGCAACAGCGTTGACGATGACGATAATTTTTGACTGATTGAATGGAACTAAAAAATGGAAATGTTACTTTAAGTGCTTCAAGGCGTGTTTCTTGTCATTCGTATGGAAATTTAGAAAATTTTCGGAGACATCAACCTAGAAAATGTTTTCCGCCGTAAGCAAGGCAATATTTCGCCGTCTTTTTGCTTCAGTTGATAGGTTAGTATTTCTCTTTTAACATGAATTCTGAATCTAAACATTTTAGGCTTTTAACTGTGACAATAATGAATAGTACTACTATGTTATCAGTTTATACTTTAGTTAAAAAGAGGTATTTTTAACACAAGCATATTTTACTCCTATAAAATCTGAAATTTGCTTCAAAAGTTAAGTCAAACAAATTTTCACGTTACATATAAACTTAAACTTTAGTATCGTGAGAAACGGAGACAAAAGTAATTGGAATTTTTAAAAACTTGCCTTTGATAGCATTGTTACTTTTATTACAGAATGTCAAACATGCTAAACACTAGAATTCAAAAGGTAAACATTTCTTTCCATGCCGTCTTTCATTTTATTCTTAGAAATGTAATTTTTCAAAGACATTGATCACTATTCTGTCCTGGGAATGTGAACAGCAGTATCTGCAAAATTCTGTTTTTCATTTTCTTCATTTTTGTCATCTGTAATATTTTAGCTTTACTGTACAAACTTGCTTGTTTGAATTGCGCCAAAAATACAGCATAGAAACAACGTCTAATTTCGGCGTTTTACAATTTTTTTGTACGGAAAACAAACACGTATCTTTAAAAACTTCAAAAACTTGTTTTTGTAGATACTGCGGTTTATCTTCCCAAACCAGTATTTTGGTTCTCGCTATTTTCTTACATTTTCTTTTCCCAAAATGAATTCCCTTTTTGTATTTGTCAAGGAACATTTTCATGTCCTAAAAAAAATTCCTAGCCTTATCCCTATTGGCAAATAACTAATTAAAAGTGAAAACACAGAGTCGATGCATTTAGACAAAATGGCATCAACTTGTTATGCTATAAAACCTGTAATAAACTCAGAAATGGTCACACTATTTGAAATGTAAATTTTTAGTGATATTCAATATTCATTCAGTACAATGCATGATAAAATGTTTAGAAACTTATTTTAATTTAAGTATTTGCATTAAGTTATTGTTATTTGGCGAAGTAAGATTCGAAAATCAGACATGGATTTTTTCCAACTCAGAAAAGTTTCAATAATTCTCTAACTACTACAAACTAAACTAAATCATGTTGTAATCTCGTCTTGCAAAAATTAATGTTTTTCATTGATACATTTTGATAGTTGATGGAACAAATTTAACGTTGTTTAAACTAAGTAGAAATAAACTTGCATTTTCTTGTACTAGTGATAAAACATAAGATTCTGCATTATTACTTTCAAAAAAGCGATCAGTAAAAATAGTCAATTTAATGTAGACTGCTATTTTTTGTTATAGCTTTATTATTTTCTGCAACAACGCATTGCAAACCGTACTTGTTCACAGATCTGAAATTGTTACAAATACAGTGATTTAAGGTAATTTTGAGCTATGAGAGTTTACTCAACAACTCTTCACATTTTTTGGTGCTGTTGTTGAACACTTTCTACGCTACAATATTTATTGCAATGTAATAAAGTATAGAAAGAATTTTGATGCTAAGAAATAGAAATGGGTAGATTTAAGTATTTACGAATTTTATTTTTCTGGTTTAATTTTGCGCTATTTTTCTTTAAATATTTTATTTTACATCACATTTCTCACCTGGTTTATGACATGAAATGTCAGGACAACTATGAACCAAGGAAATAATTGTAAAAATGGATTCATAATTTTATCATTTTGGATAGCTATATAGTACTTTAAGAGTTTTTAACCAGTTTTTTGACTAAAGGTACAATAACACTAATAATATATGTGAGGGGTAGTTAAAAACAGATATTTTTGGATCAAAATTATTCTGAATGACCGTATCAGTTTTTTTTTTTTTTTAATTCTTAAACCGTTCTTTAATAACATAGGGTGTAGGTTAGATCCGAAAATGTATGCTATTTCAACAATTTGAAATAGATAAATTATAAAATCGTCTGCCACTTTAAAATTCGACGAAAATGTCACAATTGTTTATTCCTAAATTGTTGTTTAATAACGTAAGGTATAGGTTAGATTCGAAAATGTATGATATGTCAAAACATCTGTTCAAAAGTTTGAAAGAGATGAATCATAAAAGCGTCTGCTATTTCAAAATTCGGCGAAAATGTCTAGCGAAGGTTGTTTATCACTATTTTTATATTCCTAAATCGTTCTTTAATAACGTAGGGTGTGGGTTAGATTTGAAAATGTATGACAAGTCATAAGTATGAAACAGATAATTATAAAATCGTCTACCATTTCAAAATTTGACGGAAATGTCGAGTGAAGGTTGTTTCTCACTATTTTTTTAAAATTCTTAAATTGTTCTTTAATAACGTAGTGCGGGTTATATTCGAAAATATGATATGTCAAAAATTTGCAACAGATACATCATAAAATCGTCTGCTCTTTCAAAATTCGACAGAAACGTCGAGTAAAGGTTGTTTATCACTATTTTTTTATTACTAAATTTTTCTTTTTGAGTAGGGTATGGGTTAGATTCGAAAATGTATATGGCAAAAATTTGAAACAAATGAACAATAAAATCGTCTGCTATTTCAAAATTCGACTAAAATGTCTAGTGAAGGTTATTTTTCACTATTTTTTTTTCATTCCTAAATCGTTCTTTAATAACGTAGGATGTGAGTAAGATTCTAAAATGCATGATATGTTAAAAATTTGAAATAGATATATTTTCAAATCGTCTGGCCTTTTTTTATTTCGACGGAAATGTCGAATGAAGGTTGTTCTCCGCAGAACAGCTACTCAACAACTGCCAGCTGATGAAAACGGCAAATGACCCGAATTGGAACAACGCGGGGATACACAAAGGTGTATGTGCATCGGAGTGAGGAAAGAAAATAAAGGATGTAATATGTGGCTTACCTGTCCACTGTCCTGACCCCTTCGGTTGCAGGAAAGGTGTCCGCAGCAGTCCCCCAGTTTACATCCCAGGGCAGGATAAGATCCCTGCCTTAAGGAGATTCATTCACGGCAACAATGGAAACAACAAAAGCGAAACACAGAATTCATGCAAATCTTTCCTCACGATACCACAACACACGCGTTATCCTTGAAGTCCATAACGCTACTGAGGGAGAAGTGGAGGATGTTGTGGGTTAACCAGCTGACGGAGAGAGGAACAGAGGGAATTCGGAGGGATGAGTTATCCCCAAGGTAGGGATTTTTTCCCCCGCCTCCACAAGGAAACAAGAAAAGTTCTGTTCATTGTTTTGCTCTGGTAGGATACGCTTTTTGCAGGATGCGAGAGTGATTTCACCATTTCTCATGCAAAATATTTATGTTCGGAAAGGTCTCTCGTGGGTAGAAAATGTATGGAAGTGAAAGATTTCGTACGTTCGGGAATTTCCGGCGTGATATTCAGTTTACACGAAGAATAAGCATGGTGGAGGAGAATTGGGTCAACCTTTGCAGTGGATTTTTTTATTAACCACAGAAATCGAAACAAGACGTTTTTTAAATTGTAGTCAGCTCCGTTTTTTGAGAAACAAAAAATTTTGCTTTTTGTTTATTCCTTTCGCATATTCGCGGTTAAATTCCTTGAAAAAAAAAAGTGTGGAAAACGATCTCCAGAACTTAAAGACACATAAATAGTGTCTCATAAAAATTCGTCTTGAAGCTTAAATATTCATGGAAAAAAGGGGGCAGTGGATGAGATCCTGGGAGCGCTCATGAAAATTAAGCTACTGTGCATATTGTGACATATTTATTTGGTTGTACAGTGGCTCCCGCTTATATGAATCACATTTGTTCAAAACTTTTGATTCAAAAAAGCAGAATATTTAATTAAGTAGGATTTTGTTCTGTTTTTAGCCTACTTTCCCGTTAAAAATAAAAGAAAGACGAAAAAAGTATTAAAATTGGCATAATGCATCTAAAAAATATCGCCAAGTCCAAAAAATATCGCCAAGTTAAAAAAAATATCGCCAAGTCCAAAAAATATCGCCAAGTTAAAAAAATAAAAAGGTAAAATGAATATCGAAAAATTAAAAATTTGAAAGTAGGGTATTGAGATGGGGAATTTGTGTGTCGGTCTGTCGGTCGGTCTGTCTGTCCCCCCCTAATAACTTTTGAATGAATATTCCGATTTGGACAAACTTTTTTTGTTGGAAAGATCTCGGCGAGTACAGCTCATTCCCATATTTGATTTTTCGATTTGAACAATTTTTGGTTCAACTTTGAGCCGTTCAAACAACCTGTCCCGCGATGCTAACTTTTTAGTTAACAGTCCGATTTGAACAAACTTTTTTTTGTTCGAAAGATCTTTTCAAGGATACTTCATTCCTGTATCTACATTTTCGATTTGAACAATTTTTCGTTCAACATTGAACCGTTCAAGCAACCTTTCCCCCCTAATAACTTTTGAATGAACATTCCGATTTGAACAAACTTTTTTTTGTTGGATAGATCTCGGCGATTACAACTCATTCCCATATTTGATTTTTCGATTTGAACAATTTTGGTTCAACATTGAACCGTTCAAGCAACCTCCCCCCCCCCTAATAACTTTTGAATGAACATTCCGATTTGAACAAACTTTTTTTTTGTTGGAAAGATTTCGGCGAGTACAACTCATTCCCATATTTGATTTTTCGATTTGAACAATTTTTGGTTCAACTTTGAACCGTTCAAACAACCTGTCCCGCGATGCTAACTTTTGAGTGAACAGTCCGATTTCAACAAACTTTTTTTTGTTCGAAAGATCTTATCAAGGATACTTCATTCCCGTATTTACATTTCCGATTTGAACAATTTTTCGTTCAACATTGAACCGCTCAAGCAAGCTGTCACCCCTAATAATTTTTGAGTGAACAGTCCGATTTAAACAAACTTTTTTTTTGTTCGAAGGATCTCAGCAAGGATACTTCATTACAGTATTTAAATTTTCAATTTGAACTTTTTTTTCGTTCAACATTGAACCGTTCAAGCAACCTTTCCCCACCTAATAACTTCTGACTGAACCATCCGAATGGAATAAACTTTTTTTTGTTTGAAAGATCTCGGAGAGGTTCATTCCCTTATTTCGCTTTTTGGTTTGAACCATTTTTCGTTCAATATTGAACCGTTCAGAAAAAAATTTAACATTAGCGCCTACGGGGAATTTAAGTTGAATGTTGATCCTGGAACTCAAAGTCGGATTTCCTTCAAACTAACTTTGTAAAAAAATGGTTTTGATAAATAATGTTTGTAAAGTACTTTTCTGAATAATCTTCTGCGAGGACTCTGATTCCGACTCCGACTCCACAAACATGGCGGAAATGCAGACTCAGAAAAAAATGACTGACTGTGCAGACGATTTTTTGTTTATTTATTCATTTGTGTTATTTTATTTATTACTATTTTTTTTTTTTTTGGCAGACGATTTTTTTTTGTAACAAAAGTGTTTCATTCACGAGGGCATTTTATTCTTTATTTATATTTAACAACTGGCAACGGTTTAAAAGTGAAAATCGAGACATTTTATCGACGGACGAGTTTTTTTTCCTTTCTTTGATAAAATGTGTTTTGATGTACTTTGTACTTTTAATTTTTTTTTTTTTTGAAAACGATTGAGGGATTTTTCTACGGAAGAACTGTAACAGTTACATTCTTTAAAAGGTGCGACAAAACTTCATTTTATCATTTATTTACTTTTTATGTCTCTATTTCATCTGATGAGAGGGGTATATTTTGCTTTTAGAAATCAGCTTTAAGTGCTAAAAAGGTATGTTTGACATAATGTTTAGTCTCAGATGATCAAGAGAATAATGATCAGATGCTAGAATGCCGATGTCGATGTACGGAAAGTAGGCTCGCTTAGTTCTTGACAGAACTTCTTGTTTCGATTTGATTCATTAACGCGGCTGATTCAAAGAAGCTGCTCCCAACACGTATCCTCTTAAACATGGGTTAATCTGGCTCTCAAAAGACAACTTTTGATGGCCAAAAGGCAGTGCTGGATCTTAGATTTCTCCAAGTCGTCCCATGAACCTCAAACTGGCACCCTTACTCATTTTTCTTCAAAGTTTTTACATCGAGTATCAACGGAAAAAAAAACCCAGAAGCAGAGTAAATCCCCCCTCCCCGATCCCCCTCCCACAGAAGTTCCCACCCGGGGAAAACGAACAGTTATAAAATTAAATTTGTGAAATTTAGGGGAGGAATTAATATTTGCTTTTAAAATAACGATATACCTGTTTAATAATTTTTCTTCTTTCAACACAAACACATATAAACTCATCCAACGTCTAGCGTCTTGTATAAAGGGACATACATGCAAAATTTAGTTTTAACACATAAAGAGGACATAGACGCTCTTAGTGTAGAACATTTAACTTTGCAATCGAAATAGCAGCATAGCTTGTCTCCATGCAGACCCGTCATTTGGGGGGGGGGGTCAATTGCCTCCCCCTGACTTTGAGAAATCAATGTATTTACATACAAGTGGGCGTGGTTTTTGCTGATTTCCGATGAAATTGCATTGAGTTTTCACCCCTTGCCCCCCCCCCCCCTGGAAAAACTTGAAATGACGTCCCTGTCTCCATGACTGTATAATTGCGTATTGTATTGTTGCATTACCAGAATGATATATTGCAAGGATAGAGAGGTGATAACTCTTCCATACTAATGAAAAAAAAAATCATTCGACATTCAAATAAAAATGTAAGAAAAATTCAATGGTACCAGTAGTATTCAGTGACGCAGAAAAATTAGAAGAAAAACGGTGTAAGATCAAATGTTTATTTGATGTGTTTAGAACGGATTCTAATAAAAAAGAAAGTTATTGTAGAAGATAGATCTGTGTCGATATTTTTTCATTCTTTGACGAAATCATTTTTGTTTGATTACAAATGCATCAACAGATATGTAAATTAGATTGTGCAGTTCTTCGGTTTGAATGTTGAAATATTTTAGTCAAATAGGATTTTTCACCAGAGTTGCACTGTTTCATTAAAATTGGAAAAGAAAAGTTTACTATAGCAAGTTAATTTAGCATGACTAATGTTTCTTAAATGTTCTCTTTTTGTTGTTTTTTCGTCAAACTACGAAAGAAAGTCATCGTTTCATTTTCTCTTAAATCAGTGAAAAATCCTGCAGTGATTTCATGTAATATATCCTTGAAAATTTCTATCAAAATTAACCGGTGAAAAAAAGTCAATCAAAAGCGACAAAACCAATAGCAGGATCGAACCCATGACCTTCGCGTTTCTAGCGCTACGCTCTGTCCAACCGCGCCACCACATCATAGCATCCGGTTATCATTACTCATAAAAGTATTGTGTAAAAAACCGGAAAAGAACGTTGTTTGTGACACAAAAAGAACAATTTTCAGATAGTGGGTCTATTTTTCGTCTATATGGTGCACGATAAGCTTTAAAATGAGAGGTTAGTCGTGGAATTTGATAAAAAAAAAAAGGAAGTTATCGCTTGGGAACAGAAAAATAGGCTAGAGAAGTAATATTCAAGATTCGTTTTCATTTCTACTCATGAAATCAATTTATAAAAGAATTTTATTTATTTTTGTTGGATTCTCCCAATAATTTGATCTACGCTGTGAATTTCCTGAAAAACTAATCATTTTGAATTGAATAAGGTCTTTCCCAGTATTGTTACTATGCGGAAGTGCAAGAGACGGTACAACATAAAGAGAAAAGCAATGATTACGGACGCTTTCCTTATTAAATTCCAAGAAACAACGCGAAGTCTTGGTCAGTCTCCTTTGTAATCGGTATTCGCGGACGACCTTGGCAGTATCGCCAGCTGCATTGGAAATCACTGCTTGCGAAACCTTCAACCGATTGCCATCTGAAAACCACATCAAACGTCTGGTAACCTAATAATAGTCAAAAAGTCTTTCACATCCGTCTAATAATATTGTGCATAGCGAAAGTTCAAATCTAATTCAGAAATGTCTCGCAGAGAAACCACACATACCGGATCGTAGAGCATCGCATGGTAGCGTTGATTTATGGTTCGGAATAAGGGTTTTTTTTTTTGAAGTGAAAAACACTTCTTTAGACGTGCTAGGAATTTTTGAGATGGAGGAAAAACAATTAAACTCGCGACACGGTTACCGCTACCGTTGCCGACATTTTGAAGTGAAAACGTCTTTAGCAGTGGCCCCACGAACTAAAATTTTTGGGAGTGGGAAAATTATCAATTTACCGAATGAAGTTCCAATTTTATCGAATGATAAAATACAAGTGTGCACACATGTCGTAGATGCATAACATTTAATGAAGAAAAAAAAAATATGCATTTGAAAAAACAAAACAATTCTGAAAATTAAAAAAGAACAAATAATCTCAAGAAATATTGTCTTTAAATCGCCGAATTGTCTGCAAAATATGCCGAATAAGACATTTTTTGGAAGGTCACAGTGACCTCCCATTGAGGCGCTTCTGGTCTTCAGGCGTGTTGAACATTTTTTGAGATAGGAAAAACAATTGAACTCGCGACACTTTTGGATACCATTTTCGCTATGGATATCCTGAAGTAGAAACTTTTTTCGGCATATTGGCCATCTTTTGAGATGGGAAAAACAATTGAACTCGCGACACTGTTACCGTTTGAAGTGAAAACTTCTTCGGGCATTTTTGAGATTTGGAAAAAAAAGAAAAACAGTTGGGGGGGGGGGGGACTAGCTACCCTGTTACCGTTACCGACGCCTCTGTATTTAAGTATGCACGTACATAGCTACACAAGCAAGTTGGCATTTTTTGAGATGAGAAAAAAACCACTGACGATTTAAAAAATACACACGTCATTGGTCAAGTTTTCCCTTCTATCGGCACTCCAGGAGTGCCACCATTTATTTTTTTTTCCATGAACTAAAAGACAATTGAAGAAATAAAAATACATGCAGAAATAATCATGATTTTTACACCTATTTTCAAATTAAAGTTTAAAAACGATCAAATTTTCCGTCTCGGGAAGATAGAATATTTTCCCGACGAATTTGTGAAAGCAAAAACAGCCAAAATATGACATGCATTAAGAATTTCAGCAAATGAATGTTCCCTTCAAGGGAAAAAAGGAAAGAGGGAGAGTTTTTATGAAAAGTTTCCAGTCAATTCATTGAATATGAATTCATTGTCAATTCCATCAATTTGTATACTTTATAAGGAACAAAAGAAATACCACTAATAAATAGGAGAAAAGGTTGGTCGCTGAATGTTACTATCTTCAATAATTAAGTAACTTGTATTTTTTTGTTCAAGCTGCTCAATGTTTGCACACAATATATTTATACTTAAAATTTAATATTTATTTTTTCGTAATATACATTTAACTTTTTATAAGACATTTTTGCTGTAACATAGCTACTCTGTCATGAACAAGATAATCTTTTCATTTCGAGACTTCTATTTTCAGTTTCAATCCGACTATACCAGACTATTTTTAGTTTCAAAAGATTATTAAAGTAATAAAACATCATTCTTTCATATTAAATCATGGAAGAGAAGATGATATATTTTTCTTCTTTTTATATGAGATTGCTGAGGGAACAAAAACTCAGTACTTTTTTTCAAAGAAATATCATCATGGATTCAATCAAAGTTCTCTTTTCTACCCTGATAGAACTTCTCTCTTTTCCATTACATATTTAATAGGAATAAGATAATATTTCCGTAGGGGAAAAAAACGAGAAAATTCCCTGCGCCGATTACATGACGTCATGTGTGAACGGCGAACGCAGAACTTGCGCCCTCTCGGTTGAATGGGCTGAAGTAGGGGTAGAAGGGGCTGTTCGCGAATAAAAATGGGATACAAAGCATTCAATCACACCACTACCTGAATATAACCTTGAAAAGGACAAATGATAGCCAAGTTTGGGGGAATTCGAAGAAATCGCTGATTGGAGGTTTTATATGTACACAAACAGCTTAGCATTAATTGAAAAAAACTTTCTATCGTGCAAAAAATAAATAGAATAACAAAAATTAAAGATCAAGTAAAATAAAATAGTAATTAATGAATTGAAAATCAACAACATTTATTTTCAATGGGTTTTAATACCTATTCTCGGAACCGTTAGTACTACGGGGAAACCCCTTATTCACCATTATGAAATGTATGTAACAACAAAAGCCTTGTCTTTTGTCGTTTTTTTTTTTTTTTTTTGCATCCATGCGCTTACATTTTTTTGCATTGAAAAAGGTGTTCCTTGTAACGTCGAAACAAGTGTGTGCAGTATTCCTGTACATTTGGGTTTTTCAAGGTTGTATTTTTAATTTTATGTTTAAGTATAAAGACATTTATTTCAGTTGAAATTTCTTTTTGCATTGAAAAAGAGGTTACTAATAACAGCGGAACTCAAGTGTCCAATAATTTGCACATTTTGTGCTTGGTGGATGAGGGGTTTCTCCGTAGTACTAACGGTTCCGAGAATAGGTATTAAAACCCATTGAAAATAAATGTTGTTGATTTTTAATTCATTAATTACTATTTTATTTTACTTGATCTTTAATTTTTGTAGTTCTATTTATTTTTTGCACGATTTAGCATTTGAGAAAACTTAGAATTTTTTACTGGGGTCTTATTAAAGAGAACTTGATTGTAGTAAGAGATTTACAAGTTTTGTATGTGCTTTATACCTATTAACGCTCCTAATGTCAACAAAATGTTAAAGCAGTAAATTACAGCCCCTAAGCCAGGGCAAAGGCAGAAATACATGCAATACATGGTGTATTCCATGTAAAATGTTAAAGTTTTTCAATAGATCAGCCCGAGCACATTCGAAATTGCCCCTCTCTCTCTCTACGTCTTGGTGAGTTTATAATGCCACCAAATTTTTATAATGTCACCTGATGAACAGGATGACGCAATAAGAAAACAATTTGAGGTAAACTTGAGCCCTTTAAAAAAAAATATTGAACAGTATGTTCTTACAACGTGTTTCTTGGAAACCTTCCCGCTTTTCATTCGTAAAAATTCTTTTATTTCATGAATCTCGTGTTCTTTTGGGTATTTTAGGCTTCAACAGGATGCACTAAAAACGCAAGAGGCTTATTTTTATCGCAACAGCACATAAATTTAGAAGGTGGAAAAAATAGGTAAGATATATTTCTCTCATAAATTTCGTTAGCTTGATTTATATCTTATCATTTGCGAGAAATTTAATTTAAATTCTTAATGTCGCGACTGAGGTATGCAGACGATTTGCAACTTGAGGTTTTCTTTTAACGAACCAACTTCCTGACCTTAAAAGTTTCAGATTTAGTAATTTTCATTGGTTTAGATTTGAAACTTTTTAAATTGTCGGCCATGTTTTTTATCTATTGTTCCAAAAATACCAGTTTTGTGATGAAAAAGGATTTAATTGCCTCAGTGTAGAAGATATGTCTTGATCGTCTTCCAAATTTACTTACTCAATATGGGTACACGGAACACATCATTACACTAGGCAACAAAAACAAAATTTTTCTATATTCTGGTTTTAAATAGTCAATTCTTACTAATACAAATAAATAAAAGAGCTTTTTTAATGTGCTTTTGAGAGAAAAATATGAGTGAAACAGTAATAAACCAATATAATGTTATCATTTAGCAAGGTGCAAGATATCGTGACCGTACTATTAATTTGGCATATAATGACTTCTGGACGACGGGAATCCTTTCGAACGGAGTCTTTTAGGTTTTTTTTACGCCATTTTTGAAAATTGAAATAAAAAGAAAAAAAAAATCTAACACCAGGATCTGGCCCAAGGCAGGGACTGATGTAAGAGAGAGGCGATGAGGGCGATCGCCCCTCCCCCGAGTTACTCCTCACAAGTAAATTTTCGGTTTTGAAGTTCAAAAAAGGCATTTTTAAAAAATTATTTTTGATGCTAGCAGAAGTGAGTTTTCCCCAGGATGCGTTTCGCAATTAAAATCCAAAATATATGAGGTCAACATTTGTAAACCAAGACGTAAAAGATAGGTAATAAAATCAATAGAGCCCCCTTGAAACATTTCTAGGTCCGCTCTTGGCCCAAGGTACCTGTAACCAAAACACTGTTCTTCTGGACCTTTTAATTTGTCCAGGAGGAGATAGGCACATAAACTTCCACATACACACACTAACTCTCAGTTTTATTTGCACAGAGACAACATAGTATTTTGAAGAAATATACTACAAAGGTTTTCACTACCTCGTGGAATTTCTTTTCCCATTCCAGATGATTCGAGCGCAAACACGCCGAGCGCAAGGAACTATGAAACGGAATAACATCACGCGCTGCTCATTTGCTCAGAAAACATCGCCTCCCGAAACACGACGGCTGTCTAGAATGTTACGACGCTGTTTACTCACTATTCGCACTCACGAAAGAAAGAATTCTATTCCTTGAAGACGGTGTGAAACACTTCAAGACGCTAAACTTGCGAAATGCAAATGGATGTTTGCTTCCTGGGCAGGAATGCTTGAATCGAGCTTTCCTCCCAAAAGCAATGTACATTTTCGAACAAAGAGAAAACCCCTGATCACGATGGATTAAGGGCTTCTACCGATTTGATTCCCGATTTCTCTAGTTTTAACAGCCCCACTCATGAATTACTGGTGTTATTGCGTCTATAGGCGTAAGATTGAAGAAAAATTCATGCCACTTAGGGCAACTTTGAATCATAGAGTTAATACAAACGCTAGAGCGTGTGCTACTTTGTCCTGCTATGGGTTTTGTCACTTTTGTTTGAATTTGTCACAGGTGCACTTTGATCCAAATTTCCAAGAATATGAAGCTAAAGTTATTGTTGGATTTTCAACCACAGTTGCACGGTTGCATTAAAACCGAAAACAAAAATGTTTATTTTAGCTTGGTTATTTAATATTAATAATCTTTCTCAAAGATGATTGTTTGCTGTTGTTTCCTTAATCATAAAACTACGAAAGTAATGCCTCATTTCATTTGTTTTAAATCGGCGAAAAATAATAATTCACTTTGTGCCTGTTTTTCAAAGTATTACTATTTAAAAAAATCGAATTTTCCAGTTACTGCTGTCAAGGGCGAATGCTTCGGGCGTGTCAGCTATTATTTGGTATTGCAGTGTTTAAGTACAAACCTTCTTTGTTCATTCACAAAAGGAAATGAGGGGCAGTAACCCGTAAACCCAAAACTAATATAATTTTTTAAATAAATTTATAACCAAGACTTTAAAGATCTTCTCTGAATGAGACCTACGTTGCTAAGGTGTGCTTCTGGATGAAACACGCCCCTAAACCTCCCCAAAAATATCCAATCTTTCCCACGTAGCAAAAAAAGTTTCCTCGAACTAAATTTAGAGGTGCTTCTCGGGGTGCATGCAACGTTTAGGTGCAATTAGTTCTGCTTTGCAAAAGGTGTCTCGGGAAAGAACACATCGTCAAGGGCACGCGGAATATATAATCAGCTTTTACGAGTAATGCTGACAGTGCTGAGATTAGCGACTTCGTTTGTTTAAAACCATTGTAAGCTGCGGCTTAATGAATATAAGATTAAGTTTTCTTGACTGTTTTCCCAAAAGATCTGTCATGTCTACTCTTCCTTTGCAAAAAGTATTCGTGTTATTGATTTGTATTTCGACGATAATGGTACAAATTATGTCTGAAGCTCTTTACTTAAGGTTATCAATTTAAATAATGTAACGAGTCCGTAGCACCTTCAACTTTCTTCAAATGAGCATTCCAATCTTGAGGAAGTAACTATAAATTTATTTACAAGTATGTAAACTATTTACAATAAGAGCAGAAAACAATTGCTAAACATCAGCAATTAGGCAGCCAACAGTACACTGTACTCTCAACAGTAACTCAGCACCACGTATCAAACGTGAACAGTAATTAAGCAATTACAAAAGCAAAAACAACCATCCGCCCGAGCGGATGAAAAACGAGTCACCAGAATCAAATCTGAAAATAACTGACTGACTTGTGTTCAAGGCCAGCTATTTATACACGGAAAGAATTCCCGACAACTTTCTAGTAATATCTGGAATATTCCAAATCATTCATAACTTTAAACAATTCATTCAAGAAAACGCTAGAAATAAAAAGAAAAACACCACTCCGAGCGAAAATTTCTTCACGCTTATTAAAGTTAGGGCAAGTGTAAAAACTACAAAGTGTTACGGGCCGGTATACAAGTGATAAAAGTGATATCTTCAGATACTTTTGCAACATGACGTCAGATAAAACCAAAACTAATGAAAATGATGCAAGGCAGGAAAAACAACAACTATTTACAAGATTTGTAACATTGCCCCCTTCCCAAGGACTGCACGTCCCGGGCAGTACAATCCCCAGAAAGGAAGCAAGGGAAGACTTACAGATGCACACATTACATGATGACCAATCATAAACATGATAAACAATAACAATGAGAACATGAACGAAATAATAACATTGATAGAGTAATATTACAAACAATTAAAGGCAAAAGTTATTTACAAAATTTACAAACAAATTACCATGGTAGCTTTAGATTTACTTTACGAACTATGGCCATAGTATGGGGCTAGCCGATCATAATGTACAACCCTAGGTTTTGAATGTGATGACTTCTGGATCCTCACTACGACGTCGTTCAGCCGTTGAAGGACTGTGTAGGGTCCATCCCAATGCGACTGCAATTTGGGTGACAGACCTTTACGTCGGATGGGATTCCATAGCCATACTTTGTCACCTTCTTGAAAGTCATGATTAGTGGACCTTGTGTCGTATCGGGTCTTCATCTTCTCCGTCGCGATATTGATTCGCTCCCGTGCGAAGTGATGAACGTCCTCCAACCGGGCCTGGAGATCCTGGACGTATTCCTCAGGCGATGAAGGCGCATCTGGAGGGAGACCGAAGACGAGATCACAAGGCAGCCGAAGCTCTCGGCCGAAGAGCATCTGTGATGGGGAATATCCGGTGGTCTCGTGGACAGCACTGCGGTAGGCCAGCAGGAACAGAGGAAGTTTCTTGTCCCAATCCTGTTGATTTTTGGAGACCATAAGCGAGAGATTATTAAGGATTGTCCTGTTGAATCTCTCCACCATGCCGTCCGATTGTGGGTGTAGTGGTGTCGTTCGAGTTTTCTCAATTTTGAGGATTTTACATAGGCCCTTAAACACAGCAGAGATGAAGTTTCTCCCCTGATCGGAGTGGATCTGCAAAGGTGTCCCATATCTCGAGATCCAATGCTGGACTAGAGTCTCTGCTACAGTGGTAGCTTCTTGATCCGGAATGGAATATGCTTCGGGCCACTTGGTAAAATAGTCAATGGAAACTAGGATGTATTTGTTCCCATCAGTAGTTTTCGGTAGAGGACCAAGAATGTCGATCCCGATTCGTTCGAAAGGAGCTCCTACATTGTAAAGATGTAGCTTCCCGCGGCTTCTTCTCTTCGGTCCTTTACGGGCAGCACAGGCGTCACAAGAATGACACCACTTCTCTACGTCATCCTTCGCCTTGCTCCAGAAGAAGCGCTCCCGAACCTTGTGGAGGGTTTTCAAGATACCAAAGTGTCCTCCAGTCGGACTACTGTGCAATTCCTTTAGAACGTCTGGAATTCTTGATCTGGGAAGGAGTAACTGCCATTTAAATGCTTTGCCATCGTCAGATTCCCATTTCCGATACAAGACGCCATTTCGCAACTGGAGAGATTTCCATAGAGCCCAGTATCTTTTCGTTGCAGGACTGTAGAGAGAAACGTCTTGCCATCTAGGTCGCCGACTGTCCTTTTCCATTAACTCTATGATAGGCTTTAGGTCTGGGTCTTCAAGCTGATCTTTTCTTACTTGGTCGTCACTCCATGGATCAGGATCTGAAGATGATGAAGTAGCAGTAACTTGACAGGCAGTAGGGATTATCGTCCCGTACTGTTTCTCTATTCGGGAGCAATAATGGCAGTTCTCGGAACAAGGTCTTCTTGACAATGCGTCAGCATTACCGTGTGACAAACCTTTTCGGTGCTTAATCTCGATGTCATATTCCTGGAGCCGCTGTATCCACCTGGCTACCTGGCCCTCCGGATTCTTGAAATTCAACAGCCAAGTTAAAGAGGCATGATCAGTCCGGAGCAGGAATTTACGGCCGTAGAGGTAATGATGGAAATGTTCTACAGCTTTAACTATGGCGAGCAATTCCTTTCTCGTGACACAATAATTTCGCTCCGACTTGGATAAGCATTTGCTCCAGTAGGCAATGACATGTTCGTTACCGTCTATTTCTTGAGATAAAACAGCTCCAACGCTCTCGTGGCTCGCATCAGTGTCAAGTATGAAGGATTTTCCAGGCTGAGGATAAGAGAGAATAGGCGTTGATGTTAAAGCCTCCTTCAGCTGTAGAAATGCATCCTCGCATTCTTTGGATCATTCAAATTTTTGTTTGCTCTCCGTCAGCTTATGCAAAGGTCGTGCAATATTGGAAAAACCCTTCACAAATTTCCTGTAGTACGTGCAGAGCCCCAGGAAACTTCGCAGCTGATGGACATTTTCGGGGCGGCTCCAATTCTTGACTGCTGATACCTTATCTGGATCTGTTCGTACACCTTCGGAAGAGATAATGTGACCAAGGTAGTTCACCTCACGGCGGAACAAATTACATTTGGACGGGCTTAACTTCAGGTTGGCTTCCTTAAGCTTTTGCAGCACCTTCCTAAGATTAGCCAAATGTTCCTCAAAACTGCGTCCTATGATGATGATGTCGTCCAAGTAGACAAGACAGGATTCATAAGAGAGTCCTCGCAGCACTGATTCCATAAGACGCTCGAACGTGGCTGGTGCATTGCAGAGGCCGAAGGGCATCACTTTAAACTGCCACAAGCCTTGTCCGGTTGTAAACGCCGTCTTCTCTCGGTCGTCGGGGTGTATCTCCACCTGCCAGTAGCCGCTCTTTAGATCCAGGGTCGAAAACCACTTGTGTCCGGAAAGGGTGTCCAGAGTGTCATCGATCCGTGGAAGAGGGTAACTGTCCTTCTTGGTGATGTCATTCAGGCGTCGGTAGTCAACACAAAATCTGGTGGAGCCGTCTTTCTTTCGGACCAAGACGATAGGGGATGCCCAAGGACTGGATGAGGGTTCGATGACGTCATTCTCCTGCATCTCTTTCAAGAGGATCTCAACCTCTTCCTTCTTGGCGAACGGTAGTCGTCTTGGATGCTGCTTGATAGGGGGATGATCTCCAGTGTCAATCCTATGCTGCGTTAAATTCGTGCGACCCACATCCTCGGATGTAGATGAAAACACCTGCTTGAAGTTGTCCACCAATTTTTCCGCAGCGTATCTTTGATCCGTCGATAATGGTGCACTCCCAATTAATTTCGAAGTCAAGGACTCGGAAGACACAGTCTCGGAGGAATCAATTCTTCTGATAATGCAGTTTACGGGAGTACAAGTTGCCAACACTTCTCCTTTCTTAATATTCCTCGGTCTTTCACTTACGTTGGCGACTCTCACAGGAACTGCATTCCTTGAAAGGTCCACAAGCGTAGATGCCACTAGTACTCCTTTTGGGCTATTACTCTGGTTAGGATATTCAATGAGGCCGAATTTAAAGCTGTTGTTTTCCTCGAGGGAGCCAGGTATTAGTACTTCTGATCTAGAGGGAATCGATAAATCTGTTTGGGCTATTATTTGATGAGCGGATTTTAAGTTATTTTCGGTGTTGAAAATTGCTATGTCTTCCCTCGTCGAGTGCAGCTCATTATTTTTAACGTCGATAGAAAAATCAAATTTTCTCAAAAAGTCCAGTCCGAGAATGAAGGGATCTGTAATGTCAGCGACGAACGCCGTGTGATGGTAAGTGGCGTTCCCGAACATTATTTCTAAGTTCACTTTTCCTTCAATCTCGATTTTGTCACCTGTCACAGTTTGGAGAGTAACGCATGGCGGCTTCCACAAGATCTTGAGTCCAAATTGACGAGCCACATCAGTCTTAATAATGGTAACGTTGGCTCCTGTGTCCACGATCATTTCGCAGGGAAACCCATTCACATATGCGTAAATGAAGAGTCCATTGCAGCCGCCACTTCTTGGGGAAATCTGGAAAACTTTGGGAGACTTCTTCTTTTCTTGGCGAGCTTCGCAGTTCCTTCGTACGTGGCCCTCACCGCCACATTTCCAGCACTTCAGTGGTTGTCTACTTTGGTCTTTGTGAGTCTTCTTCAGGGTCCCCGACATTTCTTTGATTTGTCGCTCAATTTCCGAGAGACGAGTTGAGATCGAATCCTGGGCACTCACTTCCACACCCCTGATTGAATGGCGATCCTTGCGGGATGTTTGCTGTGCAGCCTCGAACTTCATTGCGTAGACCAGACCGGATTTAAGATCTTTAATGTCCGCCATCCGGAGAGCCGTCTGAAGTTCTGGATTTCGCACTCCATCTGTGAAGTAGTTCAGGGCCAGGCTATCGCGAACACCCGAAGGACAGTCCGAGAAGGCGAGATGGGAAAGCCTCTCAATGTCTGCTGCAAAAACTTGCAAAGTCTCTCCAGCCCTCTGGAGTCGGGATTTGAGCTGAAGTTGGCTGAATTCTTTTTGGCATGATTCGCCAAAGCGAAGCTCCAAGGCTGATGATAAAGCTTCGAAGTCACGGTGCTTGTCCTCTGGGAAGGTCTGTAGTATGTCAGCTGCATTCCCTCGTAGCGAGGCTGCAAGGTGACAGGCTTTCGTGGAAGAGTCCCAAGAGTTTGCTTCTGCAACGATGAGGAACTGCTTCTTGTAAATATTCCACGAGGTCTTCCCGTCAAACGTGGCCAGTTTGATGGATGGACGAGAAGTTCCAGCTGCAGCTACACAGTCACTTGAGGTGTTGGAGGATGCTGATAACTTCGATTCAAGTTCTTTAATTTTCTTTTCCACGTGATTTTCTACTGTGGTGATTCGATCTTCTAGAGCCTCCACTTTATTTTCCATGTTGATAAA
Source organism: Uloborus plumipes (assembly GCA_038373865.1). NCBI lineage: Eukaryota > Metazoa > Arthropoda > Arachnida > Araneae > Uloboridae > Uloborus > Uloborus plumipes. The sequence continues at coordinate 63,731 of JAXGGA010001530.1, read as the reverse complement.
TTTAGTTTCCACCAAACTTTTCATTGACGTTAGATCACTCTTAATTTCTTCTTGGCTTGAAGTTATGCTCGATGTCAAATCACTCTTTAGTTGATCTTGATTAGTAGCCAGAGTCGCCATATCATTCTTTATTTGCTCTTGATTAGTAGCCAGATCATTTTTTAATTGTTCTTGATTAATAGCCAGATCATTTTTTAACTGTTCTTGATTAGCGGCCATGTCATTTTTAACAGCGTTGATCGCATCCAGGAGTTGTTTCAGTTGTTCATCCATTGCTCGAGTAATTACCATAAAATTCCGAAGTCAAAAAGTCCTTAGGAAGAAAAGTCCAAGTTCACAGGTAATTCCAAGAAAGTCCTTGAAGATGCCCCACGTTGGGCGCCAAAATTGTAACGAGTCCGTAGCACCTTCAACTTTCTTCAAATGAGCATTCCAATCTTGAGGAAGTAACTATAAATTTATTTACAAGTATGTACACTATTTACAATAAGAGCAGAAAACAATTGCTAAACATCAGCAATTAGGCAGCCAACAGTACACTGTACTCTCAACAGTAACTCAGCACCACGTATCAAACGTGAACAGTAATTAAGCAATTACAAAAGCAAAAACAACCATCCGCCCGAGCGGATGAAAAACGAGTCACCAGAATCAAATCTGAAAATAACTGACTGACTTGTGTTCAAGGCCAGCTATTTATACACGGAAAGAATTCCCGACAACTTTCTAGTAATATCTGGAATATTCCAAATCATTCATAACTTTAAACAATTCATTCAAGAAAACGCTAGAAATAAAAAGAAAAACACCACTCCGAGCGAAAATTTCTTCACGCTTATTAAAGTTAGGGCAAGTGTAAAAACTACAAAGTGTTACGCGGCCGGTATACAAGTGATAAAAGTGATATCTTCAGATACTTTTGCAACATGACGTCAGATAAAACCAAAACTAATGAAAATGATGCAAGGCAGGAAAAACAACAACTATTTACAAGATTTGTAACAATAATTTCCACCAACTAATCATATTTTTTTTCATTGAGTTTCCATTTATTTGTGTATAATGAAGTGTAAATAACTAGTACATGACTCATTTATGAAATGATTTTAAATATTTTGATCACTTTGTTTAACAGAGGGGACATATAACAGAGTGGACAAATAAGCCTTTAAAAATATCTGTATAATCACAAAGAAAAGTTAGAATCACAGAACAAGCATAAAGTGGAATAAACAGCCTAAAACTGTAAGTCTGTCTGCAATTTCATGAAAAAATCTATTTTTTTCGTCATGAAATCGGCTCTAACAGAGTGGACATCCAACAGTTCAAATTAACTATCATAAGAAAAGAATGAGGCTCACCCTGGTTGTTAACTACATAATTCAACGTAGCAAGCTAATCACGGCAGCTATACGACCTATATTTTTAAAAAAACATATCAGATTGAATGCAATTGTTTATTTTATTTCAAAAGTCTTCTAACAGAGTGGACAATTCGAAACATAGAAAATCTAGGGACATGGATAAATAATAGTGTTTTTTGGGGAATTTTTTTTTTCATTTTCTTAATAATCTGCAGAAATGGTGTCAGAAGCATCTTTTGTGCAGTGCAGTGTCATTTATTTTGTTGTTAAATTTCAGTTTAATTTTAAATCACATTTAAAATTCTAGCAATTTGAAGCTGGGACACGTCATTTTCTCCTTTTTCTGACAAAGATAATTTTTTTTGTTGTGTCCTTTCTAAATGGATTATACCTAAGCAATTGATATTTGATGGCCCAAAATTAAATGGAGAACGAATAAAAATACACTTAATGGGTGGTAGTTATTAAAATTGATTTAAAAAAATTCTAAAGTCTCGGACATGATTTGTACCATTTTCGTCGGAATGACCCGTATAGAACCCACACACATTCGCACAGATATTTGCAAAAAAAAAAAACTGCAAAATATAAACTTGTTTTTACAGTATAATACTGTAAGCAGAAGTTTCAGTTTAAAACTGTAAAATACACGGTAATAAACTATAAAACAGCGATTTTACTTTTTATTACCATAAAGCGGTATTATACTGCAAAAACAACAGTATAATACTGGTATCAGAGTTTCCAGTTTAAAACTAAAATGCACAGTAATAAACTGTAAAGCTAGCAATTTCACAGTTTATTAGTAATTTTAGTTTATTACTGTCAAATTACTATAAAATTAGCTGTATTACACTGTAAAATCATTTATTTTTTGCAGTGTACAGTAAACAAAAGCTAATACAGCGAATAATCTAAACAAGAGGTAAAAAACGACACTAAAAAATCAACAACATTCAAATTATAGCTAAAAACGATAACATTAAAAGTAAAATTTTTCTTTAACTGCTAAAAATGAACAGTAACACTCCCAAAACCACCGTAAAAATTGAAAACAGAAGAGTGAAAGACCCGTGGATTATCCGGAGATTACTGTAGATAGGTTGTGTTTCGATGTTTTTTTAATAGCAGAAGCTAATGTAATATTGGCAAACTTACGTATCATTAATAAACACATTACTGTCAGCTTTAAACACGTTATTTTATTACTATTTTTCTGCTATTACGAAAGATTTATAATCCTTTTTTTAGAGTTCCTTTTTGTTTCTTTTACGCATGAGCAGCGCATCACATAAACTACTCTTTACATGTTCCAACGAAAGTGAAAAAAAAAGGGCGGGGGGAGGATATGGCGATTGTATCCACAAAACGCGAGTTAGAAATGATACCAAACAAAACGCATACTTTCTTTAACAAATTTCAAGTTCATTTGGGTGACCGCAATCAGGAATTGCTATTACAATAACTGCACAGGAGAGTATAAAATAAACCAAAATATGAGACCAAGTGCCGTAATGTGAGGAGCTGAACTTCCCAGTCTGCTGTGAGGCGATGCAAGAAAGAGAGTTTTACAGAGATAGTCGGCACAAAACTTGCGTATGGTTTGATATGGGTCATCACACGAGGGCATTCTTCAACCATCGTGAAGCTGATACTATATTTGTTATTTCATTTTCACCCTAAATTTGTCATTTGGTTGCCAATTTAAATGGATTTGATAACTATTATTTAAAATTTGGGATAATGGTGCACAACTTTAAGTTTTTTTTTTAAATCTTGCACCAAAAATACAATAAAGTTAATAAAATATAAGCAGAGCAGTATAAAATAGAGAAATTACGTGATTCAAAATTGCCCTGCATGAATTTATTACTATTTTCATACTAGATTGTCCAAGCAATCATTTTTATTGCTTAGGCAATATCTGTACCTCAGAATCAGACTAACGTAAGTCCATTTTCGTAACTTTTCAGCAGAAGCCAGAAACGATTGCCGAATACATGCAAAAGATGGGATTCGTGCTCTATAAATGCTGCCAAATAATTGCGAATTAATTTGTTTTGTAAAAAAACGTTCTCATGGGTGGATAAAGTGAAAATCGCCATTTTTGGACTTACGTCGTTCTGGTTCTGAGGTACAGATATAGGTATAACACACATATATCTACACCGAAAATGAAGGAGAGAGAGGGAGGTAAATATAACTATTACTAAACGCAGTTATATGTTGCATAAAAAGTCACAAAGTTCTAAAGAAGTTGTGACAGTATATACATAATTGTTTTTCTAATTGAAATTAAAAAACAGTCAAAATTACTGATCGTGCAATCTAGTGTTATAGTCTGTTACTTTAAAATAGGCACATCAAGGGCACAAACTTTGCGTCGGCTCCATGGAAACTGCTCAGGCAATTTATTTATTTTAGGTTTATTAGGTTTTCATGGAGATGACGCAAAATTTGTGACCTTGATACGCCTATTTTAACCCTTCACTGCATGGTGTGCCTGATCTGGAACAAACCAAAAATACCCTCATACATTCCCATGATATTTAAATGCAGTTAAGCTGAGCTTTGTGCCCCTTCTAAAACATTGCTATAACAGTTTAGTGTGATTTTTATGCAATAGTTAGTTGCACTAGTCTAGGTATTACAGTTGTTGCTTTTGAAAAATAGAGTTTCTGCATTACAGTAAGAAATGCGCTTAATCATTATTTCCTTTGTTCTAAAAATGTTTAAATATATATGCTGTACTTAGTGGCAAAATTTGTTTGTTCCACTTATAGCACTAAACACATAGTTGATTATTACACGTATCGGTATAAGCATATACTATGTGCTTCTCGCCATATGTGGAACAAACAGATAAAATATCATTTTTAGTGCAATTTAAGATTAATTTTTTTTTTCATTTTTCCTGAACTCAGGGCTATTAAAAGGTAACATCTGATTTTTTTCACGAAAATATAAAAAAAATCGTGCAGTGAAGGGTTAAAGTAACAGACAATAAATATAGTTGAGTGCCGCACAAGCAAGGGGCCGTATTTTCTTTACCTATTCAATTAATGTTCAAGAAATATGTCCCCTCCACATAACAGGGTAGACGGCAAGTAGAAAACACTTCCCCGAAAGGCATCTCTGAACAATATTTGCAGAAAAAGGCTCCATTACGTTATCGGAGCTCCAGGAAAAACTTTCATCCAGGACGCATGAGGCAAGTATTTTAAGTGGTGTCCCCCTCTTTGGAGGAGAATTAGAACAGCATCCTTCTATCTTCAACTCCCCTTCATTCTCATCCCTGGTGAATCATGCTTGATGCCACATTATATAATAAAATAGGACGCAATCTTGTTTCCAGTAATTTCGAAATCTCTGGCACGAGGTAACGAATACTCGTCTGATAAAAGCCTGTGTAAGTGGATTATAATCATGGTAACTTTAGCTTATGACAGGAACTATTAAAAGTGTTGGCGGAAATGTTTTTGTATTTTGGGATAACCTTTTAAGGGTTCTGTTTGCTCTCATAACGGACAATAACACTATTTGCTGATAATATCCATTACTTCAGGCTCTGGCAATTCTGAAATTTCAGGATATTCCATTTATGAAGTTTTATCAAAGGCGTTGACTACAGATTTTTGAGTTTTAAATACATGATCCTCGAAAAAGAACGCCGCGATTTTACAACCTCATTAAAAATTAATTTTTCAGAGCACGGGAATAATTCTTACACTGTACTTTAGAAAATGAATATAAGTTTCGTAGAACATGCAACAAAAAACAGGTCATACAGAGTTTAAAATGCAAAAATGCAATGCAAATAGTATGCCATCACAACCCAGTTAAAAGGTCCCAGATTTGAAATAAAATATGGATGAAACACTGCGCGTTTAACTGGAGGCTTTTAATATGATTTAAAACTGAGGTCAAGCAATGATTGCACAAGCACTATTGAAAGTTAAGGTTCTGACTCATTCTCGCATCGGTCGTACTTCTTCCTTCACCATTTTCGACCAGTTACGTGGATCAAATCACATCTGATTCACTAAGTTGATGCTAAATTCGTCACGTGACCGAGTATGAAACAAGAGCGACTTTACTCCGAAGCGTATGAGAGGCGGGCTGATAAATGTGCAGTGAAAAACTGGTGCTGATTAAGGCCCCTAGCGGCTCTAGTGCTGATATATGAAATTTCAAATCATAACTGCCACTGAAACTGTTTTCCGAGAAATGCTTCACGTAGAAGAAAATTGTTTCTGGGCTTAGTGTTTGATGCAAGGTTGCGGAGTCGGAGTCGGATTGATGTTATTGTTCAAGCATAATAGTCAAGAGTCGAAAGTTTAAAATTCCAACAGTGGGAGTCGGCCATTTTCCCTCCAAGTTCGCGAGTCTACCAGTGCTGTGGAGTCGGACTGATTTTGGTATAAAAAAGGCGGAGTCGAGAGGCTCTAAAATGCCCGGAGTCAGAGTTGGAGCCACTTTTCCACCGAATCCACAGCTTCGATTGGATGAGTGACTAATATTGCACACATCAAAAGATATTAAAATAGTTGTAACAGTTTCAACTTTTTCTTAATATTTTAGAACCAAATTTCTGCTTATAAATTTTCATTGACTTGAATAGTATATTTTGTGGTTTCGACGTTCTTTTTCGATGAACCAAAACATAATGATATAACTACTATTATGAGAAGAGTGAAAAATTTAAAAAATATATTTTGTACTATAACCTAGAATTCGTATTCCCGTTCTCACAAAAAAAACTGTTTGATATCCAATTAAAAGTCACCCTTTGACAAGAAAACAATGAATTTGAACTCAAAAGTTATTGCTCATCTGTTAGGGCCATGCTCCACATCGACGTAAAGCAGAAAAAATAGGCAGAAGCGTAAAATGGATTCAATGGTGTTCCTATGGAAAGTACCCGGATTTTCGGTTTCTGCCTTCAGTTTCGGTCGCGTTTTACGCTGATGTGGAGCATGGCCCTTAATTTACGTTATTGTTTTCCTTATTTGTACAGGATGTTTTGAACTTCTATCAAGAGATGTGCAAAAAAAAAAAAAAAAAAAAATAAATAAATAAATTGTAACCACGTGTTTCAAAGTTACATGGAACAACCGAAAGCTTGCTTTCTAACTCCATAAGTGAATTTTCATTGCAAATTTGCAATGTATTTCTCTCCTACCGACGCATTTGATAATCTCACTGATAATTGAAGGTGCAAGTGAATAAAGGTGATATGTGACATTTGAATTTCGCCGATTTACACAAATTCAAATTAGTGTATGTTCAATTGTGTTAATTCACAAAAACAATTGAAGGGGCAAGTGAATAAAGGTGATATGTGACAATATTTTTCATTTCTAGGAAAACCTTTCAAAAAAAAATTACCTTAACGCCTTCATCCATGGTAAAAAGTAAGTAAAACTAAAATTGTCACATATCACCTAAAAAGTAAGTAAAACTAAAATTGTCACATATCACCTTTATCCACTTGCCCCTTCAATTTGCAATTCAACTACATGCTTTTACTCGAAAAGAAATTGATGTAAAATTAAAATCATACAGACAACAACGATCAATATTTCGACCAGTTCCCGTGGAACATCAGAAACAAAACGGGAGGCAAACAAATGATTCACGCAAAAAGAGGGAGGGGAAAAGCACAGAAAAAACTTACATAATACTTTCGCAAAACCGTATGAGATAGAAAGGTAAAAGACCCGGAGGTTTATTTAGGGCTGCACCTTCTGGGGAGTGTGCATGCCTTCTCGGGTCATTGTTTTTTTTTTCGCTTACACCTCCGAATATCCCTCACTATCTCATAGAGATGGGATCCATTGCGATGCGTTAATGTACCTGGGCCTGGAGCGCGGCCAGCGGAATCACGATCTTTCAGGAGATAGCGGAATTGAGATTCATTAAGCGAAAACTCATTAGTCCGAACATCCGAGGCGTGATTTAGATTATTAAGGAGGAAGAGGACTCTTTTCACGTTTCATTTGCCGTCAGGCACGGGCGCAGAGATCAAGTCCAATTTAAGAAAGGTTAAAAAAAAAAAAAAGGTGATTTGCCCCCGGGTTTCATTCCAGAAAAGATATCATTTTGGGAGCCATCCTGGTTTCAGTTATGAAGTTTATCTAATATTTACCAGTCTGATGGATTTAACCGTGTTAACGTGAGTTCAGAGAGTTTTAATTAAAGAACAAATTGACTTGAACCGCCATCTTGTTTTCCACGAAAGCTGACTTACGGTAACGCAATAGCTTACTTCTTTTTTGGGGAGTTCAGTGAAGAAGGGACACATATTACTGGAGCGGATTTGAGTTGGAATACTTTCGCAAAACTGCTACAAAACTGACTCAACTCAACTCAGTGACAATGACACTTCCCTACTCCCCGAAATGTCTCTAAAATATAGATTCATTGTCAAGGTCATGGGATCAACTTATCAGAGCCACATTATATCTTCTATTTTGATATTGACCTTGGTACGTTTTAATAGTAAAATGTATTTTACACAGTTGCATCTTTATCTTAACATTAATTGCCATCAACGTATAGTTAATGTCGACACTTGAAGACGTAATCCAAAAATGATTTTACTCAGCAAATTCCATATAGGAAGCGGCTAAGGCGAGCCCTGATATTCACTGGATTACTAAACATCGGTGCCGGCCACATTGTCCAGTAGTGAGAGAAGTCTGACTTGGGGGGCGATCCTCGGCTCGAGCATGGACATGCTTTCTCTCAAGCTTGTCCTTTCCTTGTGTGAATGTTGTGAAGGGTTGTCTACCCTATGAACGAGTCCCTATGGCATGTGTGTACTGTGGAAGTCGGACTTTACACCAAATCACGGTACAGTTGGAAAAGTGAAACAGCGCGCCCCAAATTGCCAGTCTGGCTGACACAAGACAGCAACAACTAAACACCACCACCACCAACAACAACAACAACTAAAACAACATGTCTTACACCATGACATATTCACTCCAGGGAGTGATCATCCTCTGCACATACTGCTCATCCCCCTCCACCCCCCAATTTTAAGAGAAAGGAATATTCTTGAGTTTGCATAATACAATCCTTCTGAAAACGTTGCTTTAAAGTCTACCCATCCAATTCAAACAATCAACTACATCAGGCACCTAGCCGTCTACGGAACCTAGGTACGCATCTACATGCATAGTAAGAACAGTTGCCAGCTTTCGGTCACAAACGTTTTTCATTGTTTACGATCTCATTTTCAGCAGAGTGTGCTAACAAGCAGATTTTCTTCTACAAAGGATGTAGGTTACTTTTTCTTTCTTGATTGAATGGGGTTAGAACGACGAAAAGAATAGTGCAACATTTTCTAACACCATAACTGAATTTTGGAGCGAATTATGATGTTTCTTAAACTAATATAAAATCCATAGAAAAAGTGTGCCATTCTCAATTAGAATTTTAACTCATATTTCGTAGCCTATTATTTAAAACGTAATAATGATAATAATAATAATGATACTAATAATAATGATAATAATAATAATGATACTAATAATAATGATAATAATAATAATGATAATAATAATAACAATAATAATAATAATAACAATAATAATAATAATAACAATAGTAATAGTATTAGTAATAGTAATAGTAATAATAGTAATAAAAATAATAATAATAGTAATAATAATAATAGTAATAATAATTAATAGTAATAATAATTAATAGTAATAATAATAATAGTAATAATAGTAATAATAATAATAATAATAATAAGGTCTTTTTTTATCCTGATTTCTTTCCAAGTATAAACTACGCCTATTTCAATGGGTTGTCACATTAACAACGATCATTAATTAGTTCAATATGACGTCACAGTGCAATCAACAAATCAGGATTCTCGGGGAAAGTCATTTTTTAAGCATAGAATAAATGACAAGCAATCAGTAAGCGATTGACAACACTGGATAATTAGCATTAGCGTACACCTAGGCGGTCCAGTCTCCATGGCGAACGTAAGAAATTGCGCCCTCCTAATGATCACCTTGATGGGAGGTCACTGTAACCTCCCAAAACATTTCTTCATTCAGAAAATTTTTATTTTTCGACAAATATGAAGACAATGTTGCAACTTTGAGATTTTTTCCTTTTTAAAAACGTTTTCAATGATGTCCAATGCTGAGTTTTTTCTCGTTAAATATTTCATTTTACCCTCTAACTCTTATTGTTACGAGTTTTTTTTCCCTTTAGTATTTCTGTAGTTATATAATCAAAAGAAAAAAACCTTTTACATTTTTTGAAATTTTATTTTTATCGGTCAAAATGCTACCCCCTTGACTGCTGCACCCGTGACAAGAGCCACTCCTGCCTACCCCTAGGTGCGCCACTGGTCACACCTTGTTTTATAAAAGACTGTATGAGAGACAGAGAAAAATGTTTCATCCCCCTCCTCCCACCCTCCCTAAAAAGTAACATTATATTTTGTATATTTACAAGAGAAAACTCTATGTCAGCTTTTCTTTCGTGTACGAAACCACTGGCAGTAAAGGGTTAACTAAACTGACAATACTGTGATGGAAGACCAGAACAGGATTCTGCGAAACAAAATGTAACCAATCACTCCGCCCTATTGCTGTTTTCTCCCTCGAGTACTTTTCTCTCCCGCTAGAGAGAGGTGAACCACTCTCCCGAAGGTCGCCGAGCGAAGTTATTTAGTATCCGAATGTGCATCAAAATTTGGCAAAGTTTCTCGCCTCTCGCCACGAGCAATACATTTATTCCGAAATGATCATTTATCTTGGCTTGAGGATTTGTTGAAATGGGACGGGGGTTCTCGAATGTGTGATTAAAATGCTCGACAGACGTTGCGTTAGCGTCGTGTAAATGATGGCTCTCTCGCGTATATGCATATTTAATGTGGATAAGTGCTGGGGAGATTTCCATTTGAAAGATTTACCGAAGTGAGACAGAGAGAGAATAAATGTAAAACAAATTCTCTTTTCAATTAGTTTATTTTTAATGGGCTTTTATTAGTTTCACACGTGGGTTTGTTTGTTTGTCAGTATATATGTAACTCTGACTAAAAGATAAAATTCATGTTTTTTGCAAATGTAAAAGTAATATATGGGTGATTCTACAAATACGGGAATATTTCTAACATGTAGATTTCAAAAAATTAATTTAAAATTAAAAATCTGAAAAAAATTAACAAAGTACTTTATAAGTTGCATAATTAAAATAGAATATCAGCAGAGCTTAAATGTTTGTATTTCATTGTATTTTTGGATTTTTATTTTTTTGAAGGCATATGTGAATGATAAAAAGGACACGTGGATGACACAATGGGTATGTGAGTAACACAAACACAATAGGTATATTAATGAAATTTTTTAACCTGAAAACTGTTTGACATAATTTTTAAACATTGTACTGTCATAGTTTGGCTTTTGATTCATCCACGTGTCCCATATTGGGGCATGTGAATGACATTAGAAAAGGGCATGTGGATGACAAAACACAAGTAATGTGTTCTCAAAAAGTCATTTCTGAATATTTTTCGGTCTCACTTCGAATAAGAACCAACAAATGTAAGCTTTAGGACTATTCATTATCAAAATTTATTTACATGTACATTTTACTTGCATTCTGTAGGTCATGTTAATGACAAAGATGAAAAACACTTGCCTTGAAAGTTGAGTTTAGCTTGCTTTTTATCAAAAAGTAATTGCAGAACAGCAAAATTAATCTTCAGCCAGGAATAACAAAGTTAAATGCTTCAAAGATGTGTTGCCAGATTTTGAAATAAAACATTTCAGAGAAAAATATCTATACTTTTCAGACATGTGGATCTGATAATCGCTGGGACAAAGTTTAGATTAACTTTTAGAGACATTATTTTCACATTAGTTTGCTTTTTTGTGATTTACATCTTGCACATATTCACATTTATAAATAAAAAAACTCTTGAGAAAAAAATCACTTATTTTTTAAAAATCTATATTCCATTGATTGTGAAAATTGCACCTATGGGACAGGGCATGTGGATGACATTTCAATATAATATTTTATTTTTAAATGAATAATAATTAATTTTTGACTTTGTTGATAATCAGAATTATAGAGCAAAAGGAGCATAAAAATATTCCCAAAATAGTTTTTTATTAAATTAAAAACAAAAAGAGCAATCAGTATGGAACACAAATTTGCCCATTTTTGTAGAATCACCCATATATTGAATACTATTATTAATACTGATGAAGGCGAAACTGTATTACATGCTGCGTATTAGAAGTGTTTCAGTTGTTAGTATGTAACTCTGAATAAAAGAAGAAAAATTCACGTTCTTTGCAAATGTAAAAGTAATATATTTAACACTAAAGGTTAAACTATGTTTCATTTTGATGTATTGTAAGTGCATGTTAGTTTGATTAACTCTAAAAGCGTATTTTTTAGTATTTTAAACTATAGTTCAATTATTATTATTATTGAAGTACTCCTTCAAACTTTTTTTTGTTTAAATCACTCTTTTAATTTTATAAATTCTGTTTTTGTGTTTAAGCAGAGCAGTTTCAAAAGAAAAAAAAACCGCGAAAACGAAAGTTCTTTCACAGTTTAAAGCTATTCTCATATTTTTTTTAAACAGAAGTAGTGTCCTAAATTTCTATTTCAATCACTAACAATTCAATTTTGACCAGTGTTTTCCATTGTATCCGTACGTAAGTATGCTTGTACAGAAATATGAGCAAGCGATCTGTACACGTCATGAGCTGTACACAATCAAATTATCAGTGGCGTACCTAGGGGTCGGTAGGATTGGCTCTTGTTACGGGAGCAGTAGCCAGGGAGGCTGAATTTTAGCAATAAAAAATAAATACATGAGTAAAAAATAAATTAAATAAGTCAAAGAAGAATTTTTTTTAAATATTTTAACAGTAGAAAAATATTAAAGAAAGAAAAACTTGTAAGAATAAGAGCTAGAGGGGATAATTAAAAAACCCAACGAGAAAGAATATTGGAATGGTTAACCCTTTAACTGTTTCATTTTTTTTTTTTTCAAGAATTCAGTCAAATTTTCTTGAGGCATTTTTTTCTCATTTTACATTTACAGTAACCGCCACTCATAAAATCACTGGATTATAAAATCAGCCGCTTTTTAAAATCAAATCTGCAGGAACCGAGTCCTTAAAATATCAAAACATGTTAAAACCATCCTTCAATAACAGCATCATCGCCGTTTTATAAAATCGCTTTTTGGAAAGCTTATGTTAAAATTTGAAAACGACAGTTATAATTGCAACAGACATAATAAATTCAAAAGTTATGCAGCACCAAGAAGTGAAAGAATCTCGGATTATGAAAAAATGCAAACCAAATTTGCACTCTTCAATGTATATACGATTTCCGTTAATCAAGTACCTATACGCCAGTATTTTAAGACACGTCTGCAAGTCAAAACGTTAATCTTATTTAGTTTACTGTATTTTGAAACTTTTATAGAAACACAGTAATTTATTAATTTTTTAGATTAGTGATCTTTAAAAACTTTTCTTTAAGTGTAGGTATGCCAGTTTATAACATCAGCCGTTTTATAAAATCAAATGTCCTCAGGACAAATGTTATTTTAATAAGTGGCGGACACTGTCCCAGCCAATTAGAATAAAAAACACAATAGAATGCAAACTATCTTTTGCTGGACATATATTACTATCGATACAAATAATTTTCTACTCATAATAGAAAAGATTTAGGCGAAATAATGAAAGCGAAATTGCAAAATAGAAATCAGTTTACCCATGCGGCGTATGGGCAAATTAGTAAAGGCACAAAAGCAGTGCCCGTGTAACGTACGAGCAAAACAGGGAAGGAGTTAAATACATTTTTTAAAAGAAAGAAGAGCAACAAAGTTGAAATAATGTCTTAATAAATTTGCCGTTCAATAAAAATTATCTGAATAAGGAATTGTTTTGGGAGGTCACAGTGATCTCCCGTGACCACCCATCGAGGCACGGGTGGATATAAGAGAGGGGCGATGGGGGCGATCACCCCTCCCTTGACGGACTCTTCTCTAGCAGTTTTTCGAGTGCGAAGGTCAAAAAAGGCAATTTTAGATGATCTTCGATGTACTATGAGAAGTAGTGAGGTTTCGGGGTTCTGATCTGGAATTTTTTGAAATTGAAGACCGAAACATTTGTAATAAATATGTGTTAACCAGGATATGTGGTGAAAAAGGGGACAAGTAGGAAAAAAAAAAAAAAAAACAATCGCCCCTCCCTTGGAACATTTCTGGATCCGCCCTTGCACGGACCATGACCGGGGAGGAGGGCACAATTTCTTTAGTTCGCCACCGACGCTGGACCTCCTAGGTACGCTACAGCATATAAGTGATAGTACAGTAAATATTCAAATCAGTTGGTAAACATTTAGGGAGTTCAAAGAAAAATTGGTAGCAGTTTACCACATTTTCTGGGAAATTAAAATAAAAGATTTTTTTTTTCGGAGGAAAAGATTTTTGCTAGTTTTTTCGCACACTGCGACTTCTATTTCTCAGAAAATGAGATTTTTCTCGTATTCCAAGTATAATACGTGTAAGTCATTTTCTTTGTAACTTCTTCCTTATTTACGACGAAATTGATGATGTATACAGTTGCCTCAAAACTAAATATTTACTATTTCTCATAAAGCGAAAGTGTATTTAAAAATTTTTGCTTCATTTGTTTCAGAGGACTGCAATACTGCATTAAATAATTTTAATCATTCGCAAGGTTGTGTAAAAGAACTAAATTGCTTTTTGTTTCTTAAACATAAATTCGCAAACTTTTATGAAGAGATGTTATTTTTAAATTTACAAAAATTAAATTCTTCTTATTCCAAACATTAACGTTTACACAGTTAATCTAGTTTTTAATTATAAAAGACTACCTTTATGTTTACTGTTATTGAAAAATGTAAATAACAATCAGGAAAAAGTTAGCCGTTAAAGTAGTTAGCAAGTGTTTCGGTATTACAAGAAGTATGGAGATAAATGCCATGCAAGAAAGGTAACATTTCTACGCATTTAAGACATTACTATACTTTAATTGTTACTATTATGTTCAAAGTGCTTTCCAAGATATTTCAATGAAAATATCATGCATTTTTGATTCTGAAATCTTTCAAATACTTACTATGAATTTGTGGACAAGAATGGATGAAAAAAAGTTCGGGAAAAATGATGAGGACAAATTTCCAATTATTATTTTATCAAAATGTCTGTATATGTTTTGAAAGAAGTGCCAATTGACATACTTTTTCTGATATTGTTTCGTTTTGGGACCATTTTTTCCTTGTTTTGTCACACCGTTTCTTAGACGAACACCAATAAAACAAAATGCTATGGCAGTTGCCACACGTTTTTAATTGGCAGACGATATCGACAAAGAAAATAAATCTTACTTTGCTACATAGTGAATTTCCCATCCGAGTGAATTCAAATCCTAAATTCTTTGCATCGTTCGCTTTTGGTGCACTTCTTTCTGAAACATCTTTTCCTCTACATGCGCACGACCCTGGAAGGGGCGAAAGTTTGCACCCTTCAAAAAAATCTCCGAGATTTTCGTAATCATCTTCCGAATATTGCATCAGAAGAGTGAAAAAGCATTTTCTCCATCCGTTTTGTTTGTGCCCTCTCGGGCGAATGCGATCTTTTCTTCAATTCCGTCTTCTGCTTCTTTGTTGTTGGAAAATTCTAAAAATAAGCTCCTCAATTCCCCAGAATTGGACTTTTTTTTTCTTTCCTCTCTCTCCCCTTCCGCCCTTGCAAAAGTGAAGGAAAAGTTTTCCACGTTGCTATGGTGACGCGTAGTCATGACAACGTGTCGCGAAACAGGTCGCAGAGAACAGATGTGTGCTCTGGGAGAGGAGAAGATAGAGCTCGGAAAACTTTCACTTTTTTTTTCTCTCCTCTTGTCTCCCTCTGGATCTGCTTTGATTCTATTCGAAATCTGTTCATAACATGAAAGATGCAGGAACTTTTTTAAAAGAAAAATGAAAGTATATTTTGTAGGAATGCACCGATTAATCGGCAGTACCGATTAATCGTCCATAATCGGCCACTTTGCCGATTATTAATGATCGGAAAAATCAGGCCGATTAATCGGTCGAAAAAATATTTTAAAAACATTATTCTTTAAAGTATACCTTCACTAAAAAACTATGATAAATAATTTTATTAACAGTTATAATAATCCTCACAGTTGATATAAGTATTTTATTAAATTAATTTTCCTACTTTGAATAAATATACACATATACAATGTTGCAACATTTTTCATGTGGCAATAGTTTCCTCCTTAGCACAGTGCTTTTAGATTACCTTTAATTTTTGCAAAGAATAAAAGTCTTGAAACACATTGCTACTAATTATTAAAAATTTTAAATTAAAAATGTACCTAAATTGGCGTGTTTATCGCAGGCCCTCCCCCTTTGGTTTGAATTTATATGTCCAATTAAAATAATTAACAATGAGTTAATGTAACATTATTGTCAATAATATGAAAATTGGTTCTAAGAAATTAGATAAAATATTGAAATTATTTTGTGAAAACTAGGAAAATGGAAAGAAAATCTTCTCTCAAAAATAAATTGCTTACATTTTTAAACTCATAATTGTATAAGAGAGAAAAAACAGTGATGGTGAAATTGTTAGTATTAAAAACAATCATCCTAATCATTAATCGGCTCAGCCGATTAATCGGCCGATTATCAACAGCCTATTAATCGGCCGATTATCAACAGCCGATTAATCGATAATCGGTAATCGACCAATTTACTTATTGGTGCATCCCTAATATTTTGCACAAGTAGTAAAATTATATTAAACCCAAAAATGCTATCTATAAACGCACAATATTATACAGGGTGACAAGAAATAACTTGGACACACAAGTTACTTTATAACTTCAATGCTAATTAAAGTATTACGACGAAACTTCAAAATAAGGATGAATGCAACATTTCGTCTAATATATTTAAACGTTTTCAAAGTGGATACCAGGCTACTTTTAGCCTTAATGTATAGAGCTTTAAACGTGTCACAAAAGTTTCGGCTATGAGCTCCCCGCTCGCTCTCTCTCTCTACTCACTCACTGATATTTTATCATATTCCTTACATAAGGAATTCTTAAGGGATGCGAAAGTTTTATAAGGTTTAGCACACACCCTTGTCTCTAAGATGGACCAAACAGAATGAAAACAATTGGCATCTCTAAAGAATTGCTTATGTAAGGAATGGGATATACTATAAGTGAGTAGCGGCCCATAACCCGAAATTTTGTGACACGTTTAAAGCTCTGCATTGAGGCTAAAGATAGCTACTTTGAATACGTTTAAATATATTAGATGAAATGTTGTATTCATCCTTATTTTGAAGTTTCGTCGCAATAATTTTATTAGCATTGAAGTTATAAGGTAGCTTGTGTGTCCAAGTTATTTCTTGTCACCCTGTTGAATCGACATTCAATGTAAACTCTTGCTTCTTTATAACCCCTTAATTGCCTCAATACACAAGTAATATTAAATTCTACTGAAAACTATTCGATAAAATAGCACTAAATAGTGGAACTGACCTGATTGCAGTGCACACTATTAGTGTTAAGATGAGAAATTCCAAAGCTTTGAGGTCCTCTGTTAAACAGGAAAAAATTTACCCGATAAAAAATGATATTGTCTATGCTTGGACATCGATACTTCTGTGATCGACTTTTTTTCTTTCTTAAGTTTTTAATATGAATATATAAGGGGAAAATTAAGTGTATTAAGAATTTTTTTTTAATGTGATACATAGCTGGGAGTCAGGATGGATGTTATGTACATTAAAATTCAAATTATGGTGGAAAGTCGGATACACCGATAAGCAAATTGACCGATTAAAGATAAATCGGCTGTTGATAATCCGCCGAGCTGGTTAACAATCAGGATGATTATTTTTAATGCTACCATATATCAACAGTGGAGATTATTATTATTATTATTTTGAATTCTTTCTTTGAATTCTTTGTTTTGTTTTCACTTTCTACACTTTCGTACTACATGTTATGCTTATGCTTGCAGAAAATTATTTATTTATTTTTTATAAATTTATTCATTGTAGTTTCTTGTTGAAGGTGTACTAAAAGTAATTTTATTTAAAACAGGCTTTTACCGTCTGTTGATCAGAAAAAATTTAGCTAATTATAAATAGAATGAAATATTCATCTTTCTGCACGTAGTTTAAACGTTAATTTAATTATTCCTAATAGTGTTATATAAATATCAAGCTGTGAAGGTTATCTTTTGATAATCTATTCACTTTTAGGCATTGTATGAATTATTTGTTTCGTTTTTACTCTGCACACTTTTATACTACATGTTATAGAAAATTACATTTATTTAATGTTAATAAAATTATTCATCATAGTTCCTTAGTGAAGGTACACTTAAAAAAGTATTTTTTCTGCCGATTAATAGGCACAGTAACTGATTATGGCTGATTAATCGGTAATGACGATTTATTGGAGCATCCCTAGAAGGCGGAAAGATTGGACATCAAGAAGGGGGAAGGAGGAGTTAGCACATTTGTTCTTTGTTTTTATTTAGTTATTTGTTTTCATAAATTGCTTATTTAAAGAGTTGGTATTTACAAATACCCATAGTTTTATAATTTGTTGATGAATTTTGCTAGCAAATAATCGACACGAAAAACGTAGTTTGAATTCGATATGTCAAAATTCAAATTCTTTTTTTTTCTACTTTTGGTTTCTTTATTCTTCTAAGGAATGAAAGTGCATTCTAAACTCAACCTTTCAGCGTAATACAGTTGTTTACCGGGAATTTGAAGGTCTTTGAAATAGCCATGAGTCGAAACGGTGAATAAGTAGTCTTTAGCGCGAAAACTTACAAATGCTTCTAAAATCCATCTCCCCATTGTTCCTTCCAAGGTTTCTCCGTGTTCCTTAAGAACCGTTGCACGTGAATAATGCCATCTTTACCGAATTGCGAGGGTAATTTTTGCGGCTTCCAGCGTCATCCGCTCCGAAACAAAGCGCTGGGAAATAAAACGGTCATGATGAGTTATTTTTTACTTCAGCTAATTAAATGTCTGGCATCCATTCTTAGTATCGCTGCTGTCTGAAGTACGGAATTGTTGACGACAAACATTCATTTGTGGAAATTTATGAATGGAGCGGCAGAATTCAGGAGTGAGATAATGTTTAGGAGTGAGTGCAGGGACAAAACTTCTCTTATCTATACAGTCAACCCTGTTGATCTCGAATTTTGCGGAGCAGAAGAAAAATTCGAGATACGGAAGTTTTGAGATACAGCGGTCACGATAACAATTACAAAAATAAGCAATTGAAACAAAGTTAAATATTTATTTGATTGTTTTGTATTGATATTGTTGAATATTTTACTGTACGACATGTTGTGAGTCCACGTTTTACTAATTGTGATGACTATATCTTTAGCAAGTTAAAATGGCGCAAATCCCCCCCCCCCCGCCCAATTCTTTCACAAAAATCTTGTGCTTTTTATTTTCACCATTCTTTTTATTGTGTTTTTTTTTTAAATATTTTTTTCAATATTATTTATTTATTAAAAAAAAAATTTTTTTACATAACTATCATTTTTTATATATATTATTAATTTTTTAAAAGTTCGCATTATGCGCAGAACAGAACCGTTTTTTCCCCCTTCCAGACATTCCAGCCCACACACACGCGCACACAAAAAATAAATAAATATGTAATAAAGAAATAAAAGAAATAGTTTAAATAAAAAAAAATAAATTGATGAATAATTTTTATTAAACAAAATCTGTAAATAATTTAAATTGAAAACATAAATTCATAAACAATTTAAATAAATAAATAAATTTGTTTAAAAAAATCCCCCCCCCCAAAAAAACGTTGATGGTGCAACTTGCGTCATAAGCCCCCCCCCCCCCCCTGTGGACACCTCTGCCTTTAAGTACGAACATAGTCTTAGAATGATTGTGCAGAAGATGATTTTTGTCTCTAAGGCAGGGATTCAAGTGAAACAGGCTATCGCAAACTGCAATCACTACTGGAAATGAATCACATTAGAACGTTTCTTGATACTGGAAATGAATTACATTAGAACGTTCATCGTGACGTCAGCGTGACGTTTGCCTATGAAAAACGAGCTAGATAAAACGTCACAGCCTACTTGGCGAATAAGAGGAGATCGCCGACTGCTTGTGAGCTCTTATTGGCTCCGCTCGTAGTGACGTCAGTGCCAAGTTAAGCTGATGATAATGTAATTCACTTCCAGTAGCGATTGCATTCGAAGCGATCGCAGTGCTGTTTCACTTGAATCCCTGCCTAAGTTGTACCATTGATAAAGGTGGCTGGAGATGAAATTCGAAAATGAGAGTTTAGAAATTCGAGATATAGTGGTTTTCGGAAAAATTCATTCGAGATAAATGTGAGAAAAAAACATTAAGTTTATGCTGTAAAAGCAGGAAAATTGAAATAGTTCGACATTGAGAGGTTTTAAGAGATAGGCAGGGATTCAAGTGAAACAGCACTGCGATCGCTTCGAATTGCAATCGCTACTGGAAGTGAATTACATTATCATCAACTTAAATTGGCATGACGTCACTCAAGGGCGTAGACAGGACTCACGTTAGGGGGGTGCAAGCAGTGGCACCCCAATAGGAGGTCACTGTGACCTCCCAAAAAGTTCTTATCCGATACAAATTGGCTGATGAAATTTGAAAACAATGAGACAATATTGCAGTGTTGAACTTCTTTATTTTATTTATTTATTTATTCTTTTTTTTTCTTTAATTAATTTATTTATTTTCTTGATGCCTCACGTCTCTTTTGGTAGACATAGATAAGTATGCAGTCTTGAATTTTATTTATTTTTTAATCATTCAGTAAAGTTCTGAGTTTCATTCGGTAAATTAAAAATTTTCTCCTCGAAAACAGGCAAGCTTACTATCATTTTCTGAAAGGTAATCAATACTAGATATAATAACGCAGTTTATATAAAGTTCCCAAAAATTAGCATAAAAGTCAAATAAATAAAATGGGAGGTCACAGTGACCTCCCATTAGCTCTGATCTAGGAGGGTGCAGCTGCACCCCCCTGCACCCCTCTAGCTGCGCCCTTGACGTCACTACGGGTGGAGCCAATAAGAGCTCACAAGCACTCAGCTATCTCCTCTTATTCGCCAAGTAGGCTGTGACGTTTTATCTAGCTCGTTTTTCATAGGCAAACGTCACGCTGACGTCACGATGTTTTTATCAAGAAACGTTCTAATGTAATTCATTTCCAGTCGCGATTGTAATTTGCGATTGCCTGTTTCACTTGAATCCCTGCCATAGACAGGCTCAACTTTATATATAAAATCAAATTTTGATGACGTCATAGCTTGCTGGTGAAACACTCTATTGCAAAGTCTACCGAATGTATGTTATTGAAATTCGAAAAAAAATTTGAGTGCATACTGATAGTTTGCCTGACGAAGCTGAATTTTTTAAATTCGTACCATATTTCATAATTTTTTTTTTTAATTAAGCAACTCACAGCTTACTCCTCCGTTTCATTTTTACTCCAAGAATATTTTTCGTGATTGAAGTGAAGACAATTGCGTAGTTCTTGCACGTGCTAATATTTACATTTTTCAAAGTAATTCTATTTATTTTAGGATTCAGCTTTATTTCGCCCATTTAGCTCAGTTGTATATTCTTCAAATGATTATGTTTTAATTGCTGAAATTAATTTTATTTCTGATCAATAAATTTTATATTCTACTAGGTATTTTATATTGTACTAGGTATTTTATTTTCTCGGGTTTATTATGACATCTATTTATGACAAAAAATTCTTGTAGCAAATGCAAATATTGACGTTTCTTATTTCATTTTAGATCGCTATTGGAGGGAAATATGTTCTATAACAATCTGAACTAATAACAAATGAACAAAAGAGCGTATTATTTGCTAATAAAGTTTCAATTAGATCAATTATAAAAACTTTTAGATGGATAATTTTAGATGGATGATGGATTTACAACTTTTTATTGCAAAAATTATGCAATTGTACACTGTACCATTTCAATTATTTTCAAGTTGATGCGTGAAAAAGACTGTAAGCACATTCCGAACAAAAACATACTATTTTTTGCTTATTTATTTGAGCTTTTGTGACATCATTTTAATTCCTCCTTTTCTTTTTTTGACATTTTCACAAATTCATCCTATTTTCTAGAACGTACAGTAGTTTTTTTCAAGCTATTTTTGCTCAAAATATGAAAACTTTAGTTCCCTCTCACACTTAAAATCAATTGAAAAACGTAACACTACACATTATTTTAATTACTGAATCGATCATTGGTGAAATTAAATATTTAATAGAAAATTAGATTTTTAATCTACATTTTTAGTTTTCTTTATAAAAAAGGAGAGGGGGGAGAGAAAGAAAGGAAAAAAAGAAAAAGAAAAGAAAAAGAAAGGATAAAAGAAAAGGAGAAAGGAAAAATGAAATGAAAAAAAATCTAATCTTTAAAGTATGTTTTAATCGATCAACAATATTGCTATATAACAACAATTTAGATTGTAATAACATTATTGTAATAAAACATTGTATAAAAAAGAAAAATATCCACTGATTTTTCACTGAGTCTCTTATTACATTATTCAAAGTATGTTCGAGTCTATCTTCCATTAAGAATATCTTCTGATTTATCCAAAATTAACGAGGTGTAACTGGAATTTCTCTGGCTGTGACAGAAGATAAGTATTTCGTTCTTTTTTTTCCCTTCCTTAAAAGTTAGTTAAAGGGACCGGATGTTACGATAACCTTGAAAAAGGTGCCAAGATCACAACCGTGTGATTGTTCTTCACTTTCTCTTTTTCTGCGGTTTCGCTTTCAACCCGTACCGCGCTTGGAAATAATTCAATGTTTTAAATTTATTTCGATCAGCTTGCTGGCTGCCTGGTTTCGTTTTGCCCTCTGTCGCGATGATGCTCATACTTATTTTTCTTGGCAATGTTATTATGGCAACTAAATAGTCTAAGATATGACTTACGTCGACCTACCCTCAACAGTTTCCTCATAAGTTACACATAAAAATGTAAATAAAAATATTGCTAACACGCCATGGCATATGGCTGTCTAAACAAAAGTGAGCAGATCATAGGGTGAGCGAATCATCGCAATTTGAAATTCTAGTATTTGAGTAAAACTGCAGTTTTTTTTTTTTTTGCAGGTATCTTTAAATTTTGCAAGAATCTGCAGTTTTTCAGCAGTTTTCTGAAAATGAGAAGTAGATCTAAATATCTCGCATATTACGTTTATTCGGCTCAGAACTAAACTTTTTGCAAGAAAATGATTTTGTGATTAAGAAATGATGTAGAATAATGTGCTTAAAAAAATGCAGTAGAATTGCACAGGGCCCGATTAAGATATCACGGGGCCCTAGGCCAAAAACTTTTTTGGGGCTCCCTGCACTGAGGCTTTACAATTACAGGCATAGGAAAAAACAAATTTAGGCATTGACTACAACAATTTTAGCCGTTTGGGGGCCCTTAAGTTGTGGGGGTCCTAGGCCGCTGCCTAGTTGGCCTATTCGGTAATCAGGCCCTGGAATTGCAGTAATTTTGCAGCTTTCTGCTAAAATTCTTCTTTAACCTGAAGATAGCTGCAGAAATGCTACAAAATGACTCTATTATTGAAATTTCAAAATTGCGACATTCTTATGATGGGAGTACTTTTGCTTAATCAGCCATATGCCATGGTGTTAGTAATATTTTCAATCACACTTTTACGTATAACATATTAGGAAACTCGATGAGGGAAGGTGAACCTGCATCGGATCTTAGAGAAATTAACATATTTACATTTCGTTGGGGGGTGCTTTTTGTTGGTTGAAGATAAAATTTGCATTGAGTTAACATCCTTTGCCTCCTTCTTCTACCCCAAACTTGAAAAAAAAAAAGAAAAAAAAAAAGACAAGCCTGCTGTCCTCACTTTTTCTTTTATTTTATTTTAAAAAACAAATACAGTAGAGAACCAATTATCCGGGATGTTTGGGACCACAGCTATCCCGGATAACTGAATTTTCCGGTTTTCTGAATCGTTACGAAGCGATATTTGTCAATTGTTTATAAGACCCAAGTTACTATAACAAATAGTAATACATCTCAAAATCTGAAGAGAAAACGATACAGAAGTGCTTACAGATATTACAATATTAAAAATTTCTGATCTATATGCCACTTATATGGTATTTATGAAGAAACCGTTCATATTCATTTAGGTATTTCAAAAGAAAAAAAAAAAGCTCTTCATTTTTTAGAAATTACCAAAAATGCGTATTTTAAAAAGTGGCGGAAAAATCGGCAAAATGTTGCCGGTTTTCTGGTTTCCCGGTATTTTGGTTCCCGGATAAAAGGTTCTGTACTGTATTTACCACTCTTGTGATCAAAAGAGTTTGAGAACCGATGTCATTAAAATATTTCAAAAGTAGTGTTTGTACTTTGCGGAGCTGAAAGTTTGAAAGACTTTGAAATTTCAACGTAAATGAATGTTTCGCTTCGAATTTTCCTTGCAACCATGGCAACGGTCTTTTTATGCCAAAACAATAATGTTTAATGTTTTATCCATAAATCGTTTTTGAACTCATGTTAGTTGAATGACGCATTTTATTTTAAGAGTTAAAAGGAGTTCGGCATTCATCGATTTGCCTGGTTCAGAAAGCGGACGTCGTGCTTTAATGCGTTTTCTTTCTGTTGCTGTCAGGGTTGCTAGATTTAATAACTGTAAATACGGGACAGGCTCTTGGGGTTGGGGGGGGGGGGGGGGAGATTGAGAGATGAAGTCTAAAGTTCGAATTTTCGCAACCTTGACTTTGATATTAAACGTTTCTCACAAATTTAAACGAAGAAAAAAAGAACACAGTGATCATATGAATTAAAACTTCATTGTTTACTATTACATGGTTATTTTTTATCATGAATATTGGTGGGGGAAAGGTTTTCCACTAATTATTGTGAAAATTCGTATTTCCGTGTTCATGACGCAGGCCCGTCATTTCAAATTTTGCCGGTTGGGGGGGGGGCGGAAGGGGGAGGTAAATTATACCAAATTTCAATGTAAATTATACCAAAAAAAAAAGCAAAAGCCACGCCCATTTATATGTAAGTACATTAATTTCCAAAACCAGGGGGGAGGCCATTGACCACCCGTCCTGATGTCCCAAATGACGGGCTTGTCTTGCGTGAGAGATATAATAGTCGCTTCTACTGATGACTAATGTTTAGTATGTACTTTTTCAAAAAACTAGACGAACCAATGGGGAAATTTGAACTCAAAATAATTTTAAGGAGTCATTAACAAAAATTTTGATTACAATTGAGTAGGCAGAATTAAACCTTACTATTTGAACTCACTATAAGAAGTTAACCAAAAACAAATTTAAAAAATCAGTGTTCAATATTTTTTGGGGAAAAATTGTAGTTTTGTCAATATTAGAACATGATAATTATTCTTATATAACCTCGGAAAATTCCTTTATTTTAAATCATATTTGTTACTAGATTTTACTGCTGCAATAATTCTTTCTAAGTTTTGATGGTCTTTAGGATGCCATAAAACTCACTGTAATTTATATTTCTGTCGCTCATTGTAAAAATTATGCATCTTCAAGTTTTTAAAACGCGTATTTGTTTGCTAAATGGAATAACATTTAGTTACATCTTTTAGTATAAAAGCGAAGCGAAGCAAATTTCAAAAGATTGAAATTGATTGATTCAAAAAAAAAAAAAAATCTAGTGACTAATAGTAGCTGAACACACATATTTCTTGAAAAATTGAAAAATTGAGAAGGGCTTTTTATATAAGGCATAGTAAAATCATTTACAAGGAGATACACCACTTTTACAATGAAGGTTTGTTGATTGTCACAATAATTTCTGCTCTAAATGAATAGAACACTAATATTACTTCAGAACAGGAAAATATTATAATTCAATCAATTTTCTTATCACTCTATTTCACATTTCTTGTTTTACTCTATTTTTTTCTAAAAATAATGTTTCATTTTGTAAAATGCTGCTTCTAGCCAGAATACGGGACTTTAGCCGTCCCGTAGCAAGGTTCCCCGGGACGCGGGACAATATTTCAAAAAACGGGACTGTCCCTTGAAATCCGGGACGTCTGGCAACCCTGGTTGCTGTGGTTCCGTTCTATAAACAGCTCTGAACTACTTGCTCACATTCGGAGATTCTACAATTTTGTTCTCTTAAAATCTCCAGAAGAAAGGAAAAAAAAATAATGTACCTTACAATATTTCGTGACGGACTTTTAAGAAGATTTGTAAGGCAACAAAATATTTCCGCTATAAAATGGCAAGTAAACATTTTAAATTGCTTATCTGCTGTTAAGAATTTACATTCTTTCACTCCGTGGGGGCGCGATAGTGTCTTTCTGCTAACGTAACACACACCATTGACAATGAGCACATACATTCGTATAGCGTGAAGCCAACTTCGGAGAGTTTGAGTCGAAATTGTGGTGCCAGTAGCAGAATGAAAGTGCTGTTAAGGAAAAGGGACATCTATATTTCGGCATCTCTGAGTCTTTTACGTTAATTATACACCTTTATTGGGCATTATTCTACATCTGCGATCTTACTCTTGTCATCAACCTGTATTTTCAGTTCTTTTTTTTTAAATCAGTTCTAGGTCCAGAAAATTACACAATGTGAAGCTCTGGTGGTTTCTGCTACTTCGACTTTTATTTGCCCCTTCACTAACCAACCAACAAGCTTCTGATTTGGTTAAATGACTGTTGAGGCATTACACTCATCGAAACACACATAATGATTTACATGCTTACTGCATGTTAATCATTGCTTTTCGCTTAAAATCTCAGTAAAAATAAATCCGAATTTCATTCGCTACCGCTAAAGCGTCGTTTCTGACGTCAAACGAAAAATCAGCATACTCCAGAGTTAGAAAAGAAACAGAATTGCATTTACAACTTATTCCTTCCATTTTCTGTAAAATTAGACCTTTACTTTATATAAAACTTACACTATCTTTTAATTGTTTTGAACAGTGTAGTTGCATAAAAGTTGATGTTTCGTATTGTAACAAGAAACAGCGGTCTAACCAGCTTCCTGTCAGTCCATAAATGGCAGTGCCGTTACCCAAATAACTACAAAATGAAAATTTTAAACTCATCTCTTGGTTAACTTTGTGTTTGTGACATATCCTATATACAGAATTACTTTGAAGTAAAAAAAAAAACTATAAAACAGGATTAAACATTCCATTATAGAGCAAAAGAACCCGCCAAAAATTAAGTAAATAAAACAAGCCATTTAATAGCGGTTTAAAAAATATATTGAATCGCGAAGTGACCCGCCAAATGAGTTAAACAGAAATAACAGCTCCATTAAGAGGTAAACTAAGCTGTTAAATAAAGATATCAAATGAAAAAAAAAAACAATTAAGAAGGGGCAAAGTGAGCGACATTTTTATTTTAGCTAAGGTAGGAAGTAAATAAATCATCAAGAGCCACGCACCATGCACTTGAGTGGTTTAGAATCAAGACCAATTAAGTCCATTTTTTTAAAATTTTTTAGCCGCATAAAAAAATTACAGAATACTGATTTTTGTACAGACGAAAAGTTTGATCATATTAAATCGCATCTTCAATGATCTGTTTTGGGATGGGGTGTGAAAAGGCCAAAATAGATTGATTTTACTAGTGAATATCGTGTTCACAAGATTTTGCGTCAGATCTCTTCTTATGCATTCTCTGACTGTATTTTTCATACTTTTTTTACTCATTTTTTTTTATAAGAGCGAATGCCAACTACGTTCGAGTCGGAACAAATAGCAATCTTAAATGCTCAAAATAAATAATAAAAAAACAAAATAAATTTGGCTTTTGTTTTATCTCCACATTATTATCATCGTGTAATTTTATCAGCACAAAAACCTACAAAATCTTCAAAGTCACTGTCCTGAAATTGAATGTTCTGTGAACTGTCATATCTGTCAACAATTCTCGACTTCCACCATTTAATACTGGATATCTTCGATCTAGCATAACAATGGCGGCTGTCAGAAAACAAGAAATGCCAACGCTGCATCGAATTTTTTTCGCCGTTGAAAACGTAACACGGTGACAAATTATTTGGCAAGTGTCAACGCGCAGTGGTGTCGAATTCATCGCTCCGTAATGTGAAACGTAGTGGATTGACCATTCAAACTTCTCATGCCAAGGTTTTTCAGAATAAAGTGAAAAGCGCTTCTGTCACATTTAGAAAATGGCCCAACTTTTACAAGATAAAAGAAAATTACACTAGAAAAATAACCACCGAAGCACTTATAAGCGAAGGGGTGTAACTGCCATAAATTTTAAGACACAAAATAAATTAAAAAACAAAAATAAATAAAATAAAATTAAATTAAATAAATAAAAAGATCGAACGCACAGGACGTGCAAATTGAAATATTAGTAGCCAGTGGTTACTAACTAAAAATTTCCCAATTTAGTAGCCACTTTTTTACCGTTAGTCAGCACTTGACCCATTTACGAAAAGGATAAGATACTGTACTAGTCAGGCCCAGATTATCGCACGACACCCTGGGCCAAAGGCCTAAGCATAGAATTTCTAAGAGGTAGGGAATTTTTCGGTAGTAAATGCGGAATTGCTTCTTAACTTTAAAAAAAAAAAACACTTTAAAAATGTGTCACTTTTCAAGTAATTATTCTGTAAATTAGGAGTATGTTGTGGTTGCTGCGATCAACTAAATTAGTTCCAATTATCGCTTTGGAAATCTCATATACTTGTAGTTAATCGATAATTCATTGGGGGCAGGAATAATTGAAAGGGCGCAGGGCATGGAAACTTTCAAGTCGTAGTCGGGCCCTGCTAAAAGGTAAGCATTATTGGCATAAGAGACCTAATTGCAACGTTTTACACATGGAATATTAGCATAAACTAGAACAAATTAACTCAAAAATTGATTTTTGGAGTCTTTTTGCAGAACACAAATTACGGGGAAATAAAAATTGATTTGTTTTGAAAACTTTTTTTTCGATGAAGTAAATATTAGATATGGTTGGTGAAGTTTTCAAACAGTGGCTGGTTGGGTATTTTTTTAAGTCGCCACAATAAGTGGTTTATATAGTCGCCAGGTGGCGAGTGGTTATTTTCAGGTCTAGAACGCACTTCCGTGATAATTTAATAGCGGAGATTTTCCTTACAGAAATGAATTCAACTTTCTTTGTGCATAGTCGGTGTGTTTTTAAGAAAGCGCATTCACTGTTATTTGTTTAATTACTGCATAATAGTTCCTCACAAAGTATGTAGAGTTCTTGAAATATTTTTAATGTTTCTTTTATGTTCAGTAAGCAACGATTATCTATTTTTTAAATGTAATTACGTGTCGTTATGTACTTTATTGTTCGTTATGTACAATGTATAACCACTTCATTTGATTAAATGGCGAATTGTTTTCCTAAGCGGTAGTTTCTTATTTATTCTCGAGAATCCGAATTACCACTGGTCGCAATTAGTTCGGAATTTTGATATTCTACAACAATGGTGAATTTACCATGCCGCAACTACGGCATCGAAGGATACAGGGGGGGGGGGACGGGCGAGATCGCCCCTCCCTTGCGGAACTTACCACAGGCAAACTTTCAATATAGAAGTTCCAAAAAGGCAGTTTTAGACTGTTTGATGCTAGCAGAAGGGAGGTTTAAGGTTCTCCCCAGCATACTTTTCGTAATTGAAGTCCAAAATACATGAGGTCAACATTTGTAAACCAAGATGTGAAATAAGGGATGCGTCATAAAATCCCCTTCTCTTGAAATATTTTTATAGGTCCGCCCTTGAATTGCGACGGGCCCTCACGAACCTCGGGACCCTGAAAGGCATTCAAAAATGTTCGTTATATAGATGACATCCAAAAACTGTTCAAAACAGAGGTGTTCCTAAAAAGGATAAAGTGTTCGTGTATTCATAAAGTGTTCTCCGAAGATTTTTTTAAACATTGTCGTCGCATGAGAGTAACAATAAGACATATAACCCTTGGAATAAGGGTAAGATATCCTACTCTTGCTTTGAAGCGACGATGTATTATGAAAGAAGTGTCCGTTTTTAAAAAGTGTTCAGTATGTTTTTGATTATTTGCAGTTTACATTGTAATTTGTTTACGAACCAAGCACCTCTAGTTGAGGTTGAGCCCTTGTTGTCTTTGCTTTTCCGTACGTTGTAACTATATCAAGAGAAATTTAACATCTCATTCATTTCTAAGATCATTCCGGAATGACGCTGTGGCGTCGTGGTTCTCGGCTAATTTTGTTCGAAACATCCTCCCTCATGTGAGATGTTTTGGGGAAAAAACATGCTAAGGAAATGTTTATGATATTTGTTTTGGCAGGCGGCGAAACTCGGGTTATTTCAGGGTCGCATTTCTCTCTGCGATTCAAGACGCAAAATACTGATGATGCATGCGTCTCGGCTTCGACCTAATGTTCATATGAAGCCTTACGTGTTAAAAAGCTTCAGTTAAGATGAACAATTTTTTACTGAAAGAAATATTCCTAAATATGCATAAATTTCAGTTTAAAGAATCGCAATCATTACTGAAATTTTTTTAAGGTAATTTACTACTTAAGGGTAAAAATACTTTCTCGAACTACTTTTATGTCTTTTCGCTAGACTGCTTTTTGAAACAAACGGATAAAATATTCTCGAGGAAGAGCATGTCACAAATGTCACACATGGATGGGGTAAGGTGAAGTGCGACATTTTGAGACCAAAAAGGAGTTCAAATATGATGGAAAAAAGTGTGACATAATTTATGGACAGCCTCTATGTAGAATTTCAATAAAATTAAAGAGAAATGCAGAAAAAACGTAAGCTCCCACGCGAATTAACTCGTTGACTGCCATTGCCAAGCTATGAAAAATTCGCAGCATTTGAGGCGGACTAAGATCAGGGTACCTGTCAGCCAGTTTTGATTTTTTGGTACACCTAATCAGAAGTCAAATATCCAGACCCACCATTTCGAATTTTTCCAGCAGGGACGGGGGAGGCAAAGGATATCGACTCAATCTAAGTTATAGATACCAAAAAACGGTAAAAACTAAGCCTACATTTCCATCTAATACATTAAGTTTCAAAAGTCAGAAAGGGGCACCCTAAATGACGGGCCTGCAAACATCCATTTAATGACAGTGTACTACGCATAAATTCAAATATGTACAAAAATGGCAAATCTATCACCTACGAGCTAACTTAAAGTCGATTTTGTCAGCTATAATGACATGCTACGACGTATCTCGTAGTTGAGCAATGTACGTGTTAATCTTTTGACTGCCCAATTTTCTTAACGAAGTCACTTAATAATATGTGTATTTTTTCATGTATGAAAAACCAATGCGAAATTTAGGTACTATATTTACACAAATTGTGTTAGAAATTACCTTTTTTATAGCAAGGATCAAGAAAAAGTTCTACTTAATGTTCTTTACACGAAAGCAACAATACTACTTTTTCCCCAATTTGTTTGAGCAGCAAACAACGCACTTTTGATGAAACCCTTTCTTTATCAAATTGGAGGTATCGGACTAGTAAACTGGCCGAACGTCATTACAAATGCTTCAGAAAATTCATTACTGGCATCGAAACGATGATATTGCGGAATACTGTTTGAAATGACGTTATGCTAGTGAAAATCGCGAGATGAGCAAATTTTGTTACTTTTTTGTTGCTCATGGAAATCGTGGGATAGGCAGCCCGAGGCCCCTGCCTGTATAAACCCTGCCTGCATACAAGGTTTCCAGTAAATTTGCAGGAAAACTGTTCTCTCTCTCCTATAAATGTCTACGCCAGAGATATCTCCCCATCAGTCACCTCTCGATTGGACTCTCATCCCCATTCGCCCAGATTGTCACTCGCCAATGTTATTGTTGCTCATCTTACAATTCTCCTACTTCATTTCACAAAGGCCTGCACTCGCGCAATCCATCTCTCCTCCACGTCATCCGTAACTCCGCATCTCTCCCTATGAATCATTCTCGAGGAGGAAAGATGCCACCTGCAACTTTTTAAAACGAGCGAAGTCGTTCAAATGAACGAGTTCAGTGGACGGGTCAGAAAACTGAACGGTCTTCTGAGGAACTGATCATCAAAGAGAACTAACTACCTTGCCCAATTCTTCCTACTGCTCTTCCGCTTCCTCTTTCCTATCAATTGTATACATCACAAAAATCTCCCCATCCATTACCTTTCGATTGGACTCTTATACCCAGGTTATCCTCGCCAATGTCATTGCTGCTCATCTTACAATTCTCCTACTTCATTTCACAAAGGCCTGCACTCGCGCAATCCATCTCTCCTCCACCTCATCCGTAACTCCGCATCTCTCTCTCTCTCTCTATGAATTATCCCCTAGGAGGAAAGATGCCAAACGCAAAGAGTCGGGGTTGAGCTGACACACACGATCAGGAACTAATGTCCTCTCGCTCTCTCCCACACGCTGTGACCGCGACTAATATTAGACCCCCTTGAAGGACGCACACATTCTTCGAGTGACTAAGGAACTTAGTAAACAAGATGAGCTGTTTTTTTTTTTTTTTTTTGTCAGAGGCTCTCTCTCCGTTATGCTGACTTATGTTTTTGGTGAGCAATGGCTTTTGTTAGATATCTTCAAGAGGAGGGTAATATTTTTGAAATGCAATAGAACCTCTATTATCTGAAGTAATTGGTACTGTTTTCGGATAACCAAATTTTTTGGACATTCGAGATTACTTATGTGTTAAACAAACGTACAATCACGTATTTTGTTTCTCATTTCGCTTGATTAAAAGTGATATAGCAAAATGAAAATAGGGATACTTATAATGACGCACAGTCTTTGAGTTACTAAAAAACTTTGGTTACAAGCTGAAACTTTTTTTTAAGTCAGAGGCTCCCTCCGTAATTGTCAACTCATGTTTTTGATTGCAATGAGTTTTTGTGGATATTTTTAAGAGGGAGGAGGATAATAGTTTTGATTGAGAGAGTGGAGCAGGGTAATAATTTTGATATACAGTAAAACCTCTGTTAACTGAAGTCATTGACTTTTCAGAAATCAAAGTTTTTTTGGATGTTCGAAATTACTTAGGGGTAGTTCCATTTTGATAAAAAGAAGCAATTGCTGCTCAAAACAGCCTGTAGAGACTCTAAATATGTTAAATCTTTGCATGAGTTTTATAAATAACGTGGACTCTACTTCTATAAAATACAGTTGAATTTCGAAGATTTCCCAAACCAGTATTTATACGATAGCTTTTTGGCTCCATAACAGACTTATCTTAATAGGATAAATGGTACATCTACCTATTGTTCACCAACATTTTGCTACAGCTCTTTATATTTTAACTGAACAAGAGTAAACACATTTTTTAATCTTTACAATTGGTGCAAACATTCTACTGACCCAGCTATATTTTTATGGAATATTTTTTTTTTAAATTTAATTTATTTGTATGCGTCACGTGCGAAGCATCTAAATTTAACCTCTTGTAACGGGCTTTATGAATGAGTTAATTGTATGCTTTATTCATTTAGTAATGAGAAAACGAATAATATATTTTGAAAGCTAAGATTCCAATGTAAATGAAAACATATCTCTTGTTGAGAAATAATAATTTAAACTGTTGAAAAAATTATGTTATGGCTCCACGATAAGGTAACCATTTTACCTCGCACGTGAAGGTTCATGTATTTCATTAAAAAGTAATAAGCAATGACGAAATTCTTTTCTTGTAAGAAATCACACAAACGTGCTTGATTTCTTAAGCAACAAAAGTTTTTTTCATTTTCTTTCAAAATATTATTTTTAATGAAAGCTATGAAGCATCACGCGTGAGGGTAAAATTATCATCATTAGAATGTCCCTTTATATCTTCCGTAATTTTTTTATAAACTTATCGAGTTTCTTTTGGTATCAAGCTCTTCAAATGAAGCAATGAACATATTTGAATTCTGCAACGAACGGTTACTAAATTTGGGCTGAAAGTCTGTGATCTTATACGGCTTCGTATAGTAAGTAGATTCTCTTCCTTTCATAATCGGTGGATCAGAAAGAAAAAAAGGTATCCTAGAATAAATAGTCTACTCCAGAAGGGTTTCTCTTTGTGCCAAAGAACGACACAATTTATTGCTTGTAAATTTAAAACTCGATATTTCGAGTCTTCACAGACTTGGCAGGAGTCGCGTTACTCTAAAAATTACAGGTAAAAGGAATTAGGAAATGTCAGGCCGACGACATATTTTTAAGACACATTTCAGACATGACACTTACGAAATGTTAATGTCCCTTTTCCGAAAATATACCTTTGCTTAAGGCTCGCGTAGAAAGTTTATTTCAGTTTCATTGCGATTTTGAATTTATGAGCATATTAATTACTTTTTTTCTTTGCTTTGTAGTTAGTTCATTATTTTCTGATTTTTTAAGTGTAGTTTCTTACATAGAAAACAATTTGGCCTTTGAGAAATAAATATTTTTGATACAGGGTTTTCCTATCAGTACGACCTAATCGTAAAATATGTCACAACATTTTTCCGAGTGCAGTAAACTCCTGATTATCCGCGAAATTGGGTGGCACGGATAAGAGAATACCGCAGATAATCCGAAAAATAGGCAAAAACCGATAGTATTGTATGCAATAGCTAAAAAAAAGTCGATAACACAAAAAACCCTTTAGTTATAGTTAAAAATGATAACACTAAATGTAAAAAATATCTTTATAAGCTAAAAACGGCCAATAACGGAATAGCATTTTTCTGCATTCAGTAAATTATCGCCTTAAAAATAAAACCTACTGATTTTTTCAAAAATAGTATCGATTAAAATCCAATCCTAGATGAACTGATTTTTGAAAAGTCCAATAGATTTTATATTTGTTCTTCATTTGTTAATTGATGTCTGAACATGATTGACACCAGTGGGAAACATACTGAAAAAGTTTTAAAGCTAATTACTCCAGTGAGAACAGCATGCAATCGAACGTTAATCTGGGCACACGGAACTACTAAAGATAAGAAATTGAAAAGATGATTTTAAAAAGAAATTGGTGTAAGAATTGGACATAATAAGAACTAGAGTTGATTTTACCTTTTTAGAACAAGTCGCTGCAAGCAGAAGGGGTGGTAAAATAGACCGTTTTTTCGCACTGATCCACAACTCTAAAATCTTATTAGTTCCAAGGGGATTGGCAAATTGATGGATCGTAATAAAAGACTAGTGCTGATCGCTTTTTGGCAACAATCACTTCAGTGGGTAATGAGGCATTCGAAATTTTTCGCTTTCTGCTTGATTAGTACGACTGAAGAAACAATGCAAGGACGACAGTGTCAAACTAAAGCTGACGCAAGCATCTAGCTCACAGATAGCAACTAATACTGATCAACTTTTACTGTTATATGCTCAGGAGAAGGAAGATAATAGTGTTTTGATGAATACAGAGCGTTCTTACGGATCTAGTTTACATAGTGAAATATAGTTTCCCGATGGAAACAATACACCAGATTCAAGTCGAGAATGAAAGATGTGCATGTGCATCATTGATATAATAAGTCCGAAAGTGGGCTTACCCCCCTCCCGTTCCACCTTGTTCTCACAACCACGTTATGTTTAAATGTTTCTTATAAGTGGTTACCTTAAAGTCTTAAGATTCATAGAAGTCGGCAAAACACCATCCATGTCGTAACGCAGCTGAATTCTGCGCCATGTTCCCTCAGATGTTTTGTGGAAAAATAACTCCGATATTATGCAAGGTCAAGTGGTTCAACGACTCCGCTGGCTTTGGAAAATTATCTCCATATATTATTTCTCTAAGCCGAATCCTATACCCGGTCGAAACTCGCTCATTTCTTTATCGAATTGCAAGAAAATTTATGATTTTGAAGCTTATCCCGCGGCCTATTGACGAAAATTAGACCCACCCTCTAAAAAGTGTCGGTTCGTTTTTTATTCGAACTTCAATTTTTGGGCACAAAATTGACTCTATCTAGCGAAATAATTGTCGTATCGTCTCCATTTTGATTTCATTCGAAAGAATAACAAAAATGCGTTCTTTAGAACGTTTCTCCGCTAGCGCCGCGTAACGAGAATCTCGAAAATCCACGTTTAAGCGACTTATAAGCGATTGAAGTTTGAAAAAGTTAAATTTTTTGCTCAACTGTTAAAATCGTTACATTGTTGTTCAAATCAATTTTAAATGCGACATTTCAAGCCAAGGCTTAGCTCGGTAAACCTTAATTGTAACTTTTATTGTTTCAAAATACTATGGTAGTTTTGCGATAACGTTAGTATTTAGTTTAGTAGTAGCCTTGGGTATTTGATTTTAATATAGGGTATCACTTTTGTAGTGGTTGTAAAAGTAAACGTGTCTTTGATCTCTTTGAAAAGTTGTCAGAACGACGGTAGTAGATGGCGATGTTGTGCAAATGAAGCCAATAAAAATTGTCGTATTAAATTTTAAGTTTAAAGTTTTTTTTTTTTCTGCGGAATTCCGCACGGGTCACCTAGTTATTATTATTTTTACATATAAGAAGAAATGTTTTTTCTTGTTTTCCTATAAATTTGCATAGAGTACATATCTCCCCCCGCCCAATGTGGAAAAATTCGAAATAACAGACCTGACCCACACCCTTTTCACCTTTCGCCTCCCCCCACTTGCGTACGGATTAAGAGTTGCATACGTGCTCAGTCCCTATACTTCACTAATTTTTCGGTGAATTTTTAGGGCATGAATGGAATCACGGAACTATGTACGCATAAATACAAGTTCTGAAGAATAAAGTTGTGATTTTTTGTTCGAAATTAAGTAAAAAGCAAGAGCGTCTGAGAAGGAGCATCATTCTTGCTTCATAGTTTCAAGGTACATCCATGTGGAGACGGTAAGAATCTGCGCTGTTGATAGCTCTTTGTCTTCGGCAGTGATGATGTGGTTTTACATCAACAGCCACAGCTTACCTGTAACAACATTTTAACCTCTTACTCTAACCAGCTTATCATGTTCAAGGTGGAAGTAATTTTTAGCAATAGAATAAACGACCATCAGTCAGCAATGGTAGCCGTTGACATCAACAGCTACAACTTTTCTGTTACATTTGAGCCTCGTGTTGTAATCAGCAAATCTTGCTTCTAGTATTTTTTAGTGATGGAATAAACGACTACCTATTAGTAATGATAGCTTTGTATGTGGTTTAACGTCAACTGCAAAAGGTTTTCTTATCCATTTTAAACCCGCAGTGTGAATCTGAAAATCTAGTACCGGGTGAAAGTAATTTTTAGTGATGGAATGAATGACCACCAATCAGTATAACGGTAGTTGTTGATAACTCCAACCTTGTTGATATGGTTTCACATCAATGGCATTGATATGATTTTACATCAACCTCTACAGTACTCCAACCTTGTTGATATGGTTTCACATCAACGGCATTGATATGATTTTACATCAACCTCTACAGTATTTTCTTTTTCTATCTTAGCCCAGTACTGCAATCAGCAAAACTTGTACCGGGTGGGAGTAATTTTTAGCGTTAAAATACATGATCACCAAATAGTGAGCGATTGGTTTCGAAAGGATGTTAAATTTGGTACAATCAATAAATAGCGAAAAAGCAATTTTCTACCGTCGCAATCGATATGAACCAAGTCTAAAAATCAAGCAATATTGCTTCGCCTTCAACTTTTCAGTGTGAATCGTGCAAGCTAACATACAGTTCTGAACATTCTCGGTAACGTATTCTGGTTGTTT
The DNA here is from genome assembly GCA_038373865.1 of Uloborus plumipes. NCBI lineage: Eukaryota > Metazoa > Arthropoda > Arachnida > Araneae > Uloboridae > Uloborus > Uloborus plumipes. The sequence goes on along the minus strand of JAXGGA010001530.1, from coordinate 26,554 downwards.
GAGATGTGATAAAGTTAGGTAAAGGTTTCTAGAAATACTGTTTCTCAGACATACCGGATCATCCTCATCTGCTGCTGCTGACATGACTCCCGCAGTCAAGAGAACTCGGAAATGGTGTCCCGGAAAAATCGTCTCCAAGCAGCGTGAAGGCCATCCACTGCGTCTTGGCCATCACCGGAAGCCATCTTGTTTGTTTACCTTTCCCCGTAACACGCCGGAATTAAAACTGGCTTATGTAAAACGGAGGGCGTTGAAAACCGAAAAAAAAAATACCATCGTGTTATTCCGCAAAAATCCGACTGAAAACAAGAGTAATACGCGCAGGGCACCACGGGGAGGGTGGATGTTGTTGGGCAATCCTTTTCCCGGGCAGGCTGCCACGAACTGCTCTTAAACCGTGACGAATTATGTGGCGGGGAAGGGTTCGAAAAATAACTCCCGGCTCAAACAAAAAGCGAAAGTGAGACGCGGCTGATGTAGCACGTTAAACATGAGCGAAAATCAAAGCTGAGAAACTGGTGTAACCGTCATCAATTGCGGTTCGCGAGAATCGGCTAAATTAAGCTCAGATTTTGCAACAGGTGCCAGAATTCAGGGACAAAGGGAATTCTGTCACGTCGCACCTTCTTGTCCAAATGCAAAATAATCCTGGTGTTCCGAGTGCCGTTAGACCGAAAATCAATTTAAGCTGATCAAGATGTTACTTATAATCGACCTATTGCAAACACTCTTGAAAGTTTCTTAACAATTTTTGTATTATCTAAACGAAGACAAATCATATGCAATCAGCGAAAGAAAGGACTACGTATTGATTTGTGAGCAAGTAGAGAAACTATAATGCATGCAAGTCCGAGACGTTGAGCTCTGACCTTGTCAGTGTCTCCCTCTTTTCGAGTAGTCGGAAAGGGTAATTGCCGCTGATTTGGCGTTGGAATGCTTCTGCAAGGCGACTACGAAAGTAACCCAACTCAATTCAGTGCTACAATTACCTTTTTCTATTACACTTAAAAGGGGAGCCATTGTGTACATCGGAGGTCAAGTTACCAGAAGTGCAGTGTGGTTTCCATACCATCCAGCATCTGTTTTCAGAGAAAATTTCATTTATAAACTGTGCAGTGTTTTACTGTGAATTTGAATATTATGAAAAAAAAAAAAGAACACCGAACAGAAAAAACAATCAACAGAAAAACAATTTTCTGTTAATCTGAACAAGTCATAGGAGATCCTAATCTCACTTCACTCCTCGAGAAGTTCGATCCACTTTACTCCTCGTGAATCAGCGCCATAGCTCACGTGGTAATGAAAACAGTTGTTGTTGTTGTCTTGCGCCAGCCAGGCTGGTAATTTGGGGTGCATTGCTTCACTTTTTCAACCGTACCGTCTTTTGTTGTGAAGTCCGACTTCCACAGAACACACACGCTATAGAGACCTGTTGCTAGGGTACACTCTTAAAAGTGTGCCGCTTATATGTAAGGCACAAGAGAATTGTGCCTTATATTACTTACATATCAAAGGCACAAAGCTTTAGGTGCCGTTGATACATACAAAGCACAACGAGATGAACGGCACAGACAGGAAGCAAAATTTTTTAAAGGCACACTGAATCGGCCGTGCCTTTTAAATTCCCACTTCGCAAGTTTTAAGCGGCACATCGTCTATTCACGCTTTGGGTTTGAGGTTATAGCTGATCACGTGGCCCGTATGTTTATTTTCAATGCTGGAGATGGCGGAAAGTTCGTTATCGCAAAAATTCAGGATTAAATGTATTCTTTCATCGTTTTCAAGCAATATTATTAGTTTGAGAGAAATAGTTTTATATATTGCATTGTTGTTTGATGCGGATGTAAGAATAGGGAACGAAAATCAAGTTGTAGTGTAGAAATTTGATCGTTCCATGCCTTTCCTTTGCAAGATTTATCGTTTGAAGAAACGGCAAATGAAAAGTCAGTCGGGTGCATTTTGTGCAGAATAAGCGTTTTATGGTTTGCTCTGAACACTTACTATCAGAAGAAGATTTATTTATCTGTCCATCCATTATGCATTATTAATTGCCGAGGCATAAACTGCTGTTTCAAACGTCTTCCTATGGAAACATCGATAACAAAATGGGCAGCAAAAGAGTGTGTTAGTGTTTTTTAAAATCTACATACTCCCTTGCTGATCTTTTTTGTGCTGTATGTCGACATTTTGGGCTACGACAGGTATGTAAAATAGCTCGTCCAATTTATTTCTATTATGATTTATCAGCATTATTTTAATTAAAATCTTAGTTTCATTTGCCATAATGGTTTAATATGTTAGATATTTGATACTGTTTGTTGTTCCGGCAAAAAGCTCCATTGACAAAAGAAGTAATTATTTTTTAATTGCATGGGCTTTATTATGATAAATATTGTCTCACAAGATTCGGTTGACTTTAAATTTATTGTACTACTTTTTAAAATATAGTAGGATTTTTTAAAAAATAATAAGTTATGATTTAGCATTTTTTTTTAAAGTTTAAAATTAATTTTAACTCAATTTGATAATATTTCTTAGTACTTCATCATGATAAAGTATAAATTCCAATGCCGTATTTACGTATGGGTTTAATGGGCTTTTGCCCAGGGCGGCACGATTGGGGGAGGGGGGGGCACTTTTTCCATGCAAAGTGAAGACCTTTTTTTTTTTTTTTAAACAGCAGGGCTGATTGGCAGCGAGAATTACATCAATTAATTGAATTAAATACTGTTCGTTATTTAATAACGCTGGAATGCTGGTGGAATTTTTCATACAAAAGTATTGAACCGCAGGGGGAAAAAAAAGAAAAGAAGATAAGACAGGAATAAGACTAGAAAGATGAGAAAAAAAGACTGCAAGACAGAAAAAATTGTTCGTTAAAACCGGGTCTTGCTCGTTGAAACGAATTCTGTTCCATAGACTTAACATTGATCCAACAAAATATTCTCGTTTCCCTCGTTGTTGATTTATAATAGAGACGAGTTCGGGCTCACTTTTGAAGGCCCGAGCCCGCCCGAGCCCGAGAATTTTTAATCCGAGCCCGCCCGAGCCCGAGTGATATTGTCTTGTTTTGAGCCCGACCCGGCCCGAGCCCGAGTGTATCAAACACCAATTTATATATTTTTAATTTCCACTTGGGATGCACTGCCATATGGTATATCGTAATAGCAATTGCAAATGTATTATAAGTGGGTGCTATCTTTTTGAATTATTATTATTATTATTTTAATTTTTTTCCGATGTGCGGAAGCTGAGAAACGGTGTATGGGAGTGGGAGATTAGGTGATAGATGTCATTTCTCTGAAACTCTTCCTGAACAAAGCAATTCTACCATTAAGAAAAACTGTTTTCACGCTCTTTAAGTACCCTAACATTTTATTCCGTGAACGTTGTATTTGTATAAAAACTGACTATCTTAATATGAGATCGAGCCCGCCCGAGCCCGAAAGCTGCTTTAAGTTCAAGGGCCCGAGTCCGTCTCGGGCTCGGGCTCGGGCCGAGCCCGGCTCATCTCTAATTTATAATAATGTAAGAGCAGATTTGTAGTAGTAAAAGTTGAGATTCCCAAAAGACGAATTTTTACCAATTGGCTGATTGTTAACAACCAACCAATTTCATGTTTAACTAGCTGTGTGGCCGAGATTTGCACGGTTTACCTTGAAAATACATTTTATATCAAGTAAATAAAAAAGTTTTTTTTTTTAACAACTTTGAAATTTAACACCTCAAGGGGTGGGGGGGGGGGGGGCTGCCAGTTTCAAAAGCCCAGGGCGGCCTCACGTCAAATACGCATCTGATAAATTCTCACAAGATTCAGTTGAATATATATTTGTTGAACTTGTTAAAATATAATAGGATTTTTTTCGGCAAAAATAAGTAAAAAAAGACTATTCTCGTAGAAATTGCAGATTCAAAACTAAATATTTATAAAAGAAACTTTGCTTCTGTGCATTAAAGTTTAAATTCACTAATTTTCCGTATCGCAGCATTTATTTATTAAATTTAATAAATTTCAACTTAGTCAATTTTCATGTGACCTTTATTATGGTAAAACTCAGTTGACTTTAACTGAACTTGTTATCTTGTTATCTACACTTGTTATCTACACAAAAATACAACTTTTAGTGAAATTTTTTTGTCAAACAATTTTTTTTAGCAGGCCGAGTACTCAGTGATCAATTTAAATCATTGTTTGGATCCGTATGACATGTTCGTAGTTATAAAATACTGTTATGATGTTTTTGAATTGTAACAGAAGTTTAAATGTGTTTAGAAGTGATTTAAAGAATCTTGCAATTTTTATCGAGATTGCATGGAATGATCGGTTATTATCCTGTACGTAATAACTAAATTTGAAACTACAGCATTATAAAACATCAAGGGTTTGTTCTCCCTAAAAAGATACTATTTTGCATAAAAGGTTAAAATCACTCTATATTTTATAGCATTTCCATTTATTACATTTAATAAATTTTATACTAAAGCAACTAAAACTAAAAATAGTTGAAATACCTTGTTTTGTTCCTATTCTCAATATTGTCTTTCAAAAAGTTACCTTTTAATTAAAATTGAATAAATTCAATCATTTAAGACTACCTTTGTTTCCGGATCAAACTGACAATTTGTTATGAAGTACTTATTTTTGCTATGTCGTACAATGGCAAAAACTGAAGCTTAATAGCATTTTTTTTTTCTTATCTTGTCCAATTTTCAGTTCTGTTGACAAGATTAGCGAAAATAAGAGCTTATGCAACAATCAAATCAGAAAATGTTTGAAATAAAGTATTATACACAAGATTTTTATATTCTTTGGGAAACATTTTGTTTTGATATGTCTAACTAATGTGTCATGACGAATTAAAACCTAAAAAAAAGTTTAAAACATGCAAGCACTGGGGTAAAAAATTAAGAAGTTACTATAAACTAACGTTGAAATTCTCCTTAATAAACCATTATTATTATTATAAACCTATAAGAGGCACAAATCCTTTTAAATGTAAGGCACTGAAATCAAAAATCAGAGGCACAGACGTTTTCAAATATAAGGCACTGAAATCTAAAATCAGAGGCACAAACGTTCTCAAATATAAGGCACTGAAATCTAAAATCAAAGGCACGGTATGTGCCTTTTAATTTCAGAGGCACAAACGGTGCCTTTCATTTTAAATGTGCCGCTGAATTTTCAGAGGCACAAAAGTTCAAAATGTGCCTCTTATTTCAGAGGCACAGTTTTAAGAGTGTAGGCAACACATTCACACTTAGAAAGCACAAGGACAGAAGAGAGAAAGGCCCGGCTACATCCATACCCTAGCCGGGATTCTATCCCAGGACTACTCCATCCGAGTCGGACTCTGATCACCAGACAAGGTAGTCGGCAACAAAAACAGTTCAAAGCATGAAATATCTTTCAGACTTTCCATGTCAACAGAGCTGACGGTTTTAGTTACCAAGTTAACTTATTCACCCGGAGTGAAGTAAACCGGACTGAGTGAAATGCGATTGGGGCCTAGAGTTCCAGCTATTTCGGCTTAGCGGGACTAATGGTGTTCATTTTAAAGGCATTAGATGTTGATATTGAAAATCGAATTTTGGGAACGGCGAAGGAATTGCATAGAAAGGCGAATATAAAGCAGTAGAGTTAATGTTTGTAATCAAGACGTGACCAGCTACAAGGATTTTTTCGAAACATGTACGCATGAAGTTATTTCCTTGATGACCATGTGAGAAAATTGAAACAGTAACAAAAGAAAAAGGAAAGTTGCTAGTGCGTTTCGTTTTAAAGAAATACGAGATAGAATTATAAAAACGTCCCGGCCTTACTTTGAAAAAAAAAAGCATATCAATTAAATTTTACAAAGAAACTAACAAACGTCAGTGGGACAGGGGTGGTCCTATCGGCAAGGCGTAGAACTCGTAGCCGAAGGGTCCTGGGCCCGACACTAGCGGGTCAAAGATCCACAGTGTTCACTAATGGTGGCTGGGATACATTAAATATGGTTTGTGGTCACAAAGTCCGCCAAGTGAATCCCTAGGGCGACTGGAACAGAGCTTTGCTCATCTCCTGGTTTAGATTTAATAAAAAAGTAAAGAAAGAAAACAGAGGTTCAGGGCCCTATCCAACCGGTTAAACTACAATCACACGTGATGGCAGGTACGGGTGACTCTGGAATGAAATGAGATCAAATCAATACGAAAGTCCAACTATTGTCGTATTTTTTTCTGCACAGTATTCTTTTAAGAAAGGAAATTTTTTCAAAAATCCGTTAGTCTTTAGCATTTGATGGAAAATATTTTAAGTAAAGAATTGCAGTAGCATAACCAGACACACCGAAGCAGTCATCAGACTGTTTGTTTTCTGGAAGTTAAGTAACTAATAAAAATAAGAGAAATGCGTAATGTACAGTGTCTCATAATGTCTCAAAGTCTTCTTTTAATCATGTTGACCATAAGTTCCTTGGCCGGACTCAGCCTTGTCCTTGAAATGGAGATTCGCAGAACGATATCAGACATGAGCAGCTAATCCTTTCTGGAGACGTTCTGGTCATCTTGTGGCTCGAGGGCGTGAGAAAAAAGAATGTCTGGAAGATGGATTTTCCTCCAGTATAAGAGCAGGGTTGATGTCTATGAATTAATAACGCAATCCTTCTTGACATGACGCCCCTTCAGATTTTCTCATTCAATTATGTCGCACTTATTCTGTTTCCAGAAAGAAAAAAAAATCCAAGTTTTTGGAACCGTTACTTAGACAAGACCCCGAAAGAAGTGTGTTCAAGTCGGATTGTTTCTTAATTGAACTTTAATTGCTTGTTAGTTTCGAATAGTAGCGAATTTAATGTATCGCAAATGTCGTAAATGCGAGAGGCCCGAACGAGATGGGGATCCCAAAGTGGACCCAAAATGAGTGGGTAACAAATTATTTTACTTAATTCACAATTCATCTACAGTTAGCCAATAACAAAGATTGATCACGGAGAGATGGCACTTGATCTTGAGGAGGAAATGAACCACTTCATTTCAAAATAGGTAGTAATCGGTGGGAAAATTATTTTTTTTTTTTTACTTTCTTCGGTTCATTGAAGATTTTACTACCTGCGTGATCTCTCTGATGCTACCTACTGTCTAGCTGCGTAATGCGCGCCCGGCAGTCACGATCGCTTCCATTTGAAAAAGGGGTGGTAGGATAAGGAGACGCACTTGCCGGTGCTTTCGCTTCTTACTTCCTGTTGAATGTTACTTCGCATTTCTCCCCTATTTTGAGGAAATCCAGAGAGACCTCAGGCATGCGCAGATGCGAGGAAGGTTTTACGATAAAAGATTAGACAGTACTACAAAATGAAGCGGCCAATTTCCACTTCAGGGTAACGCGCCATCTCTCCATGGTCAAGCTTTACTTTCTGCTCCCCCCCCCCCCCAATCAACCAGCGTTGTGAAACAAAGCTGTGAAACAAAAATACAAGTGATAGTATCTTTAAACGAATAACTATTCACAGTCACAATTGGTAAGAATGGATGGATACTGTTTGTGCTTTATGATAAAGCCTAGTAAACTCATTCGATTGCCTTCAGATGTATGACTGCAAAAAAGACACTTTTGCAAAGTTAAGCTACTGTTGTTTGAAATCATTCCGTTTGGGGGCTTAATTATACCCTCATAAAGTACAGTAGAGACAATCATTGTTAATATATAACTAATAGACAAAGCCCTCCTTCCCACAAAAAATGCATTGCAATTGACCCTATAATGTTTAAATCCGCCACTGCTTTTAAAATAAAATTCAGGTCAAAAGGAACAAATAATTTCATTCGTGAGTACATATTAACAAAGATAAATACTGTTTCTCTGCTTTACCCATGTTCATATATTAATACGTCTATTAATTAAAGCCGAATTGGGTCTGTGACATAAATGATCGTCAAACCCACTAACGACCAATGAAAATATTTTCAATTCACGTTAGCCTTCCATCATTTTTTACGGATGAAAAAAAACAAAAAGTGGCAAGCTCGAGTCCATTAGTTGTTCGCACGATATCAGATTAGTACCATCATCAAGAAATTAAAATGTCGAAATGGCTGCCTGGGCATGCTTTTAATAACCCTTCGAACACTATCATAAAGCACCATCTTTCACCGAAGCAGAAAGAAAGCTCACGCGAGGAGACTAAGTATATATCCATTAGGGGGCCTCGTTGCATTTCCACATCGCGAATGTTGATTCGGCGGGAAATGTGGCGAGAGATTACCGAATCGTTTGACCAATGACTGACGTCCTCCCGATGATCTGTCTTTTGGTGACATTTACGGGTCGTTGCTGCTCTCGTTCGGAGTTTCTCCATGATTCGAAGCGAAAATTTATGGTGTGCGTTCGAGGGCGAATGATCAGTAACATTTAATCGATAATTTGTAACTTTGAATTTCATCGATGGTTATTCATCAGATGAAAAACGTATTCCATATAAATAAAACGATATGTAAGTGCCCTGTACAAATTCAGCTTATTTCGGAACTCGGCCAAAATTGGGCAGGGAAATACTAGGGAAAAAAGTACCGCAATGTTCGAATTTTAAGTTAAGGACCCGAAAATGGGTTAAAATGGCTCTTTCTACCCGAAATTAACTGTCAAATCTTCTCGATTTTGGTCTCATTTGAAAGATACCTTTTAAAAGGATTTCCCTCTTACGGTTTTGGAAATTGCTAATTGATATCTTCAATCAGAAAAAAAATATACATGCATTTTTAAGTTTGGAAATGTCAATTTTAAATTCGATATAAAATGTCGTCTGCACGAGCATGAAAGAAATTAATTGGCGTGAAAGAAATCATTGATAAGAAAAAAGCGTTGCCATTTTCCATTCAGTGCGAAGAAAGAAAATTCTTGCTTTTGTTTTTGGCTTTTCTTGTGATGGTGGGAGTTAAAACTTAGGTGACTACTTCATTTTTCTTAGTGCTTGCTTTAATATATTGGCTTTGACCCTTAACTTCCCACTGTTGCATTTCTGCAACATATGATTTATTTTAATTTAAAAGACTCATTTTTTTAAAAAAATTACATACAAATCAGTTATCTGATTAAAAAAAAGATTATTGCAACGAAATACATGCTAATTTTGTCACTAGTTGACAGCACATTTTCCCCAGAAATCACAATAATTATAAAAATATCTGATGCTTCAGAACTGTGTCTTTACTATAAAAAGAATACATTATATTTTATGCTTCCTCTTGTTTATTGAAGATATAAATTACCAGGTAAGAAATTTGAACATTTTACATTCATTTAAAATGAATTTTAATTCTCTATTAGAAAACGTTTTTAAGATATTTGATGTTATTTATACTTTGCCGCAAACAAAAAAATGACTGAAATTCAATTTAAAACTGCTTTTTTTTTTTTTAAATATTTTTAATCTTTATTATTACGTGAGAACTAACTGATATAATGTTTTCATAGAAATTTAAAAAATTGCGAAGTTAAGGGTTAAAATAAATAAACAGGACTTTTAGATACGCTTTACTTCACGTAACTTTAATTCTCAAGGCAGGTCGTACAAAGCCGTGCAACGCAGCTAGTAACATGTAAAAATAAGGAGTAAGAAAAATTAAAAGGATTCAAAAAAGTTAGTAGTAATGTCTTATGCTGGAATTTGTACCGCCGTGCGTAAAAGTGTATGAGGTGCCCAAGATGGTTATTTCGAGGACTATTAAAATCTGCTGTTTATTTTTTGTATTCATTCATTTGTATTACTCCCAGTCCTGGAATTTGATAACACACCTTGTATGTTTGAAAACTTTTTCTTCCATAATTATGTATCTGCACTCCACATATTTTCTCTTCTCTCTTTCTATATAAGTATAGCATCTAGTACGTCGACTTATGCGTATTTTTGACAGTCTTAAAAAAGTCAAGGGGGAAGTCATTTCATCTTGTAACATGCTTGTTATTTTGTTTGTTTCAGATAGGGCTGCGTTTGGCTACTAACCATTTGCAGACGTAGTTTACTCCCAGAGACCGGCACCCATTTTTTCATCTAGAACCACTGTCGGCGGAATAATATTGCCACGAGAAGTTTGAATCCCAGTTTCCCCACTAGATGGAGGCAACTATGCTATATTCTATGCGAAACTGTACCAGGAATTTAATTTTGCCAAGAGATACTCCATGCCAAACGAGTACTCGAGGGATCTTTTACATGTCTCATAATCACACGACATGGACGCGACCGTCTTTTAACATCTGAATGCTTCTACTCACTTAATTTCGTTCATGTAATGGTTTAGGGTCATTCTATAAAAATGTCAACCTCAGCCGAAGAAAAAAAAATACCGAAAGAAAAAAAGTATCAAAAAATAAATAAATAAATAAAAATCATACAACATAAGAAGTTTAAAAAAAGTTGAAAAAGTAGTGTAATTATCACTGAGATTAGCCATAATGAATAGTTTGTAGTGTGTTTACTGCTCGTTATTTGATGGTTACGTTAGTCACGTTACGTTAGTCGCACTCCATCCTGAGTAAAAGTGACACTCAGTGGCGTAGCTAAGGGTTGGCAGGAGTGGCTCTTGCCACGGGCGCTGGAGCCTGGGGGGCGCATTTTGAACGATTAAAGAAAAATTAAAACAGAAAAAAAAATTTTTTTTTGGTCAAGTCCAAACAGACTAAAAGACAAAAATTTGATAAACTGCCCCAAGTAGCGCAAACTGCGCCCCCACGCTACAACACCAATTATTCAGAATGTGCGACTTTGTTTTGATACATTTCGGTTGATACACTGATGTTAGTTTAAATCTATTTGGCAGGATATAATTTAGTTTTATGGAGCCTGAAGTATATTTAATATAGGCTGATCTGAAATCAGTCTGTCCTATTCTCATAAAAGAAACAAACCTTTGCTCTCTGCTTCTTTCTTGCCGCTTTTTTCATGATATCACTTCAACTTATTAATTACTATACTTCAAAAATAACGTTCTACGATTTAAAAATCATGGAGTTCTTGTTGAAAATATTTCGGATAGAGTTTTGAAACACGATTTTATGATGACAGAAAATAACTCCGCTGTTGGTAGCAATTTATCTGTGGCAAAAAAGTAATGAGAGAAAAATATGTAGGTACCTACACTGAAGTGACAAAAGTCATGGGATACCTCTTAATATCGTGTCGGCCCTCCTTTTGCCCGGCGAAGTGCAACAACTCGACGTGGCATGGACTCAACAAGTCGTTGGAAGTCTTCTGCAGGAATATTGAGCCATGCTGTCTCGATAGACGTCCATAATTGTGAAAGCGTTGATGGGGCAGGATTTTGGGCACGAACAGACCTCTCGATGGTGTCCCATAAATGCTCAATGGGATTCATGTCGGGCGATCTAGGTGGCCAAATCATTCGTTGGAATTGTCCAGAATTTTCTTCAAACCAATTGCGAACAGTTGTGGCCCGGTGACATGGCGCATTGTCATCCATAAAAATCCCATCGTTGTTTGGGTACATGAAGTCCATGAATGGCTGCAAGTGATCTCCAAGTAGCTGCACATAAGCATTTCCAGTCAATGTTCGGTCCAGTCACACTAGAGGACCAAGTCCATGCCATGAAAAAACAGCCCACACCATTACGGAGCCACCACCAGCTTGAACAGTGCCTTGCTGACAGTTTGGGTCCATGGCTTCGTGGGGTCTGCGCCACACTCGAACCCTACCATCGGCTCTTACCAGCTGAAATCGTGACTCATCGGACCAGGCCACGGTTTTCCATTCATCTAGGGACCAACCGATATGCTCACGTGCCCACGAGAGTCGCTGCAAGCGATGTCGTTCTGTCAGTAAAGGCACTCGAGTCGGTCTTCTGCTGGAATAGCCCAAGAAATCCAAATTTCTCCGCACAGTTCTAGCAGACACGTCCATTGTACGTCCCACATTGATTTCTACGGTGATTTGACGCAGTGTTGCTTGTCTGTTAGAATTTACGACTCTTTGCAGACGTCGCCGGTCTCGATCTTTAAGTGCAGGCGGTCGACCACTGCGCTGTCCATGGTGGGATGTTATGCCTGAAATTTCATACTCTCGGCACACTCTTGACACAGTGGATCTGGGAATGTTGAATTCTCTAACGATTTCCGAAATGGCATGACCCATGCGTCTAGCTCCAACTAACATTCCGCGTTCAAAGTCTGTTAATTCACGTCGTGCGGTCATCATCACGTTAAAACCTCTTCACATGAATAACTTGAACAGAAATGAAAGCTCTGTAAAAGCACTGCGCATTTATACCTGTTCTATGCGATGCTACTGCCATCTGAAAATTTGCATATTGCTATCCCATGACTTTTGTCACTTCAGTGTATTTCTCAAAAACAGGAGGAGTAGGTTTCTTAAAAACGACTATTGCAAATTACGCGATTTTAAAAATTCGTACCAAGCACAATTAATAAAGCTTCCCAAAACGAGTAACACGAGATCAGCTGCGCGTAATTTTGAACGAGTAACGTTGTTAAACGCTGTTTGTTGTGCTTCGATGATTAGTTGGTTATAAACGGTTATTGTTCAAAAACTATAAATTCATAAAAAATCTTTTTACTGAGTTTCAATTTCGTATTTTGGAAATCCTTCAATTTTATATGTGCTTTAATGAAGTGCCCTCACGTCTAAACGCCGAGTTGGCGGTGTATTGCATGTTTCTGCCTTAGCCCTTGCTTAGGGGCGGTGTACTGGTGCGCCATTTTCACATGTCTGTTTTGTGTGAAGCAAGCTAATTACAGCAGTTATACTACCTATATTTAAAAAAATATATATCAGATTGAATGCAATTGTTTATTCAATTTACAAAAGGCATATAATAGAGTGGACAATTCGAAACATAGAAAATCTAGGGACATGGATAAATAATAGTATTTTTTGGGGAAATTGTTTTTCATTTGCGTAATAATCTGCAGAAATGGTGTCAGAAGCATCTTTTGTGCAATACAGCGTCATTTATTTTGTTGTTACATTTCAGCTAAATTTTAAATCACGTTTAAAACTCTAACAATTTGAAGCTGGGACACGTCATTTTCTCCTTCTTCTGACAAAGATACTTTTGTGTGTCATTTCTAAATGGATTGTACCTAATCAATGGATACTTGACGGCACAAAATTAAATGGAGAACCAATAAAAAATACACTTAATGGGTGGTAGTTATTAAAATTGATTTTAAAAAATTCTAAAGTCTCGGACATGATTTGTACCATTTTCGTCGGAATGACCCACCACTGCCAGATGGCAAATGGGTGACATTTGTTGCGCCCAGCGAGAAATCCTGTTTGGTGTGAAGCGACATGCAATGACACTATGCCGAACATAAATTCGAGTGCAATATAAACGCTCTGACAAGAGAACGGTAATAACTTTCATCATTCTCGGAATTGAGATAAACACTCGTTGTCTGATAAACCCAGTTGACGGAAAGGCCCCCTTATATACCCAGACTTGGGGGGGTCGGAGGAGGAGAAGCGTTTTGGAGAGCGAACAATACGGAAGGATGTTGTCGCGCAGTGTCCTAAATATCTGACCTTATAATTTGTGTAACATAGCTGTATATGGGTTTAAAAATAAAGATGCTAACATGTAACTTGCATCCTCCGTCTCAATTAACCAACAGTCAGAGTAGCCAAAACGGTACAGCGGTTACTCACTGCTTTATACCTTGAGCTCCGCCTAAAAAAATTACGACCAAGTGCGGTCACTCGCTGGTATTCTAATTTCACATTAGCTACCAGTTTTTTTGACTCTCTTTGCTTTATAAGAGGATTTTTTGCCTCCAATTTGACTACTTTCGTATTCCTTACTGATGAGAGCATAATAAGCTCGAAACAGTTGTCCATGGATCGAAATAGCCGAGTTGGCGGTGTATTGCATGTTTCTGCCTTAGCCCTTGCTTAGAGGCGGTTACTCACTGCTTTAGTACTAATTTGTTATTTATTCTCATTACCGTTTTAGTATTATTTTGAGGAATTGATAAATGCAATTTGTAATACAGCCAATCATTTTTTTTTAAATCATTCTCAGTCCGAGCACCGTAGTTTTGGTACCAGCTAATACCTTCCCAATTGTTGGCCCTTGTTTGTATACGCTGTATTTAAAAAAAAAATGCATCTTGTAAGTTTCTTAAAACCAGAGAGGAAACAATTGGGTAAAAACCCGAAAAAGCGACGTTCAAAAACACAAATAGATGAAGTTAAAATTGGCGAACATGTTTCAAAAGCATAAAGCTTCCTTCTTCAGCGCCAAGCAAGAAATAGAAAGAAACAAAGTGCCGGGAGAGTTTAAATAGCAAAGGAGCAAAAGCTAGGCCAATCAGGTGTCAGCGTGTGCCGAGTCCTGATTTGGCGTTGCGTTGTCAGAAAATTTAAAAGCATGAAGTAAAATTGGCTAGATGTGTGGAACTGCAAAAGATTCGTTACAAATATTACTTAAATTTTTATGAACATGAAAGGCTTCTAAGAAATCCAACTCGCCAACAGTTGAAGGTCTGCAAATAATTTTAGCTTCGGAGAAAATAAATCTATGGCCCATTTCCCAACAGTGTTTCGCGATTGAGGATTTTGAGAGTTCTTTCTTTTTAACATAATTTTCATGTTCCTTTAACTTAATTTTAGCGCTCTTCGGGTCTGTCCGACGTAACCAATTTGACATTCACATTTTATGTGATAAATGCCCCACTGATCAAATGGTTGGATGGGGTCTTTTAACTTGGAAAAAGTTAGTTTGTTGATGGGTCTGTAAATGACATGAAAATCGAACTTGCTGAGTATTCTGGAAATGCGAGGAGAGATTTTTGAATAAAATGGTAAGACAACGAAATTGGTGGAAGGAACACTGGGTTTTTTGTGGGATGCACTGCGGTTCGAAAGTTTATTATAAGCATTGTCAATGATTTGATAAGAATAACCTCTGTCAACGGCCACACTCCTTAAGAAATTAAGTTCATCATTGAGAAGTGATTTGTCGGAGCATATATTAATAGCGCGGTGAACAAACGTGTAAAAAGCAGACATTTTTTGTTTTATGGGATGACAGGAGCGAGAATGTGGAGGAAGACAAACAGCAAATGGTTTTCGGTAAACGGTAGTGGAAAATTGGTTATTGTTTTTTAAAATGAGTACGTCCAAAAAGGGCAAAGAATTATTACTTTCAAGTTCGGCAGTAAACTGAATGTTGGGATCAATGGAGTTCATTAAATCAATAACCACAGGAACTATTTCCGCTGTGCCGTCCAAAAGGGTAAAAGTATCGTCGACGTATCTAAGCCAAAGTGGAAAATCAAATAATTGAAACAGTTTTTGTTGAAAATAATCCATATACAATTCACTTAAGACAGGACTTAAGGGATTACCCATAGCAAGCCCTTCGATTTGTTGATAGAATGTACCCCCAAAGACAAAGGTAGTGTGTTTAAGGCAAGTTTCAGTCAGATTCACAAGTTCAAAAGCACACGCTGACACCTGATTGGCCTAGTTTTTGCTCCTTTGCTATTTAAACTCTCCCGGCACTTTGTTTCTTTCCATTTCTTGCTTGGCGCTGAAGAAGGAAGCTTTATGCTTTTGAAACATGTTCGCCAATTTTAACTTCATCTATTTGTGTTTTTAAACGTCGCTTTTTCGGGTTCTCATTTTAACACAAAGTGAACTGCTTTTAAAGGGAACAATTGCTTCGCTTAACTCCCCTCGTAGGTAATATTATTATTAAATAACGGCTTACCAATATAACGATTTTGTTTATTTGAAGGGTCTTCTCTGGGACATTTTAAATACAAAGCATGAAAAGTCTTATTTATAAAACATATTCTGAGGTCAAAAATAGCGAACTTATATTTTGCCTGTATGCAAGGATTTTATTAAGCCAATTTCAAATTAATTATTCTTTTTATATTTGCCTTGCTTTCCTAATTACAATAGAATTAATGCTTTGATTTTTATTTTTAATGCGCAAATTATGTTTATTGTATTCATTATTCTAGCGTGTAAAAACAAATTATATTTAAAATGAAATCTGTTAGGAGAAAAAAAAACCCACTATATTCAGTAACGAATTGCAAGAATAAATTGGTTTCTGAATTAAAAGGAAAGGTAGGGATGCCCCGAGCTAAAATTGTTTTAAAAGGAAAAATTGAAATTGTCTAATGAAATTCGAATTTTACGCAATAATTCGAACAAGCAGACATATCATGCACACATAAAATGAGAGGGATCACTGAGTATCGTTATTACGCTTAAAGAAAGAAAAAATAATATCAAAGTTGCAATATTTTCTACAAATTTTCGAATAAATAAATCAACATTTTACGAAAGAAGGAAATTTTGGGAGGTCAATATGACCTCTTGTTACTTCCCATCAGTGCGATAATTTTTTTTTCGTGGGGGGGGGGGGCGCAATTTCTGAAGTTCGCCACGGGCGCTGGACCCCATAGCTACGCTACTGGTGAAACTTAGGACTAAAAAAATTAAAATTTAATAAATGTGTTTTATGTTTTTAAAAGCCAACTTTACACATTTTTCAAATATATCATTCAATTTTTAACAGTTGCTTAACTTTGAGAAATTTTTGCCTCACAACATGAGTATTCATTTTCAGGGTTGTAAAAATGTTACGCTAGTCACGCTGCTATTTTGGTTGAAAAAATATCTACTGTCAGTAATTTTGTTAGAAATTCTTAGCAGAAATTATACTTAGAGACCATGTACATTGTAAATCCACCAGCATAACTAAAAAATATTTTTTATCCTTTAAGTCACAAGTAAAAACAGCTACAAAAGCAGCTCTGAATGTTATGTCAGTTACTATGGAATGACTCTTTAGATGACATTTTTGCTATCAATGATTTCGAAATTACCTTTCATTCTGGATAACTGAAAGTTTACCGCAGTCTTTTCTTTCATGGGAAAATAGTGCTCTTTTGCTGTTTATTTATTTATTGGCCTCAGTTACCTAATTGTTCTAGGAGGAGCTCTTCTCCACATTATCGCACTGGAAAAAATGCTTCGCTAGCGAATTCTTTCCAAAAAGACATATGAATAGCATTGAATAATAATAACAAACAAATGACTCTAGCTGACTTGGCAGTTGATTAAACCCACACCAACAAGTTTTCTCCGGTGAAATCCTCTTTAAACTCCCATCCCGTTCAGTTGCACATTCCGATGCAGAGTAGTTTCTATTTTCCACGCTTGTTTATCCCGTTGTTGTCCCTCACCCAACGCAGTGATTTGTGTTTGTGTATTTATGCGAACCGTATTTTAAAGGTCGGGGAGCACCAGAGAGCGTTGAAACAATAAAAATTGAGCAGTGTTGGCGAACGGAGAACTCGCGTGATGGCTCTGAAAAGAGAAAACATTCCTCCTCTCCTCTTCTATATACTTCGAAGTTTCATTTAAAAAAAGAAAAGACATTATCCCCTTGACCGCCTTATGTACTTTCAGTTGTGTGAATAGACCAAGCACAAAGTGCTGTGATGAATCGTTGGAGGAGATTTTTACCTTAAAATGAGATCTGATAGGAAAAACACCGATCATTTGCATTTGTCTCAGTGAAGCAGCGAGGGGGGGGGGGGCAGAGGTCTTAGTTATAGCAACATTAGCAATCCTAATACCGTTCAGTAGAACGTCAAAAACCGAACGTTAAAAATCAGAAATGTCAAAAATCTGAGTGTATCCCAACAAAGTTTTAAGGAACTCCAAATGACTTCAAAACTCTCTCAGTCGAAAATCAGTCATTTTCTTTTTTGAAAGATTTTTCGTCAAAACTTTCTTACAGAAATTAGTTCAGTTTTCTTTGTGTGAATTCGTTTTGCTTTCCGGAAGTTAATTCAAGTCTCTTTGTTCAGTTACTCTATAATGGTTCCTCATTGAGTAAATTCAGTGCTGTACGTATGTTTTTATTTTTCCCTTTGTGTTCAGTAAGCAATGAGATTTAAGTGTTGTTAGATTCTGCTAAAATTATACTAATCGTAGCGTTATATACTGTATCTTATAATTTCTACGTACATATTATATAAACACTTTATTTGATTTAATGGCTTAAGATTTTCCTAAACGGTATTTTCTTGATTATTTTCGGAGGTCCGAACAGTTTGAAAATCCAAACTGCCTATGTTTCCGATTGGTTCGAATGTTTTACGTCTACTGCAGTGAAAATAAATGTCAGTTTTTTTTTATTAAATAAAAAAAAAAAAAAAAAAACAGAAGGCAGTTCTGACTGCGCTAGTGATCCTTCTGTTTGAATAAAAAAGAGCGCAACTACTGGGCGTGGGAGTTTTTCTCTATAATACCGACTTTCCCACAATGCGGAAAAACTTATTAAAAAGTTAATCTAAAGTTCATATTTTGAAGAGACGTTTTGATTCAAAAAGCATTCATCAAATTAAGATATTGAAAAGAAAAACATTTTTTTTTGCCATTGTAGCTAATATTTATAAAAACTTTTTTAAGCAGCTCTCTCATATCTACTAATTTGTTCTTTCGTTTTGAGGGAGTTGACTTTGAACCTAAGTCGTTCATCAAGAGGCGGTATATCTTGACCAGGAGAGATGGCACGTGAACGGACTACTTCATTTTTAAATAGGTAGGATCAGCGATATTGTGCGAGCAGAAAACCCATTACTGCTTTCACGTTCTCTCTGATCTCATCTATTACAAAATGTAGTAGTCCGTTTCCGCTACAAGTTCACCTACCATCCTTCCCTGGTCAAGCGTTATACACTCTCAGAGAATTGTGGCTGCCGCACATCAGTTATAGAAATTGTTCTTTTATATTATTATTATGAAGTTACTTCGGCCGCGCAAATCGTCGACTAGATATTTTCATTACAAACGATCACTCTAAATTTCTTACCGTTCATATTAATATTATTTTAGTTTAACAGTAAGCAAGGAAAATTGTATGCAAAGCAAAATCGTGTCATTTTTTTTTATATAAATCAAACATATGATTTATATAAAAAGACACAATGATTAGACACAATGACTAGAATCAGTTCTTGGAGAAAATGTCACCATGTATTTGCCCCATTCGTAAGTATTTTCCGTACTAGGGAAGTTTTGTTCAACTTCTGAGTCGTATATGAAATGAAAAGTTAAAATTAAAACAACCGAGCCAGATGTTGTTGTTAAAGTACAACAAATAACAAAACTATACAAATTTTTAATTGTATAGCAATCTTTTTGTATCAACTAAAAAAAAAAAGAAAGGAAAAGAAAATCACTGACAAATGACTGTCATTAATGAGGCTTGCTTTTTTCATTGTAATGAATCTTAATAATTTAATAAAATAATATTTTCATTGTAATGAATCGTATTAATTTTATAAAATAATATCTTTTATTGTAATGAATCTTATTAATTTTAGAAAATAATATTTTTATTGTAATGAATCTTACTAATTTATAACATTAATATTTTTTATGGTAATGAATCTTATTAATTTTATAAAATAATATTTTTTATTGTTATGAATCATATTAATTTTATAAAATAATATTTTTGATTGTAATGAATCTTATTAATTTTTAAAATTTTTTATTTCCGTTTTTTTTCGTTTATTTTTGCTATTTTTTTAATCGGGGTCTTAGAAATGAACGGCTTTTCGGCAATCTTTTTTTTTTTCTGTAACTTTTGCACAAAAGCTCTTGATGCCAGCATAACGCTGGATGTCTCCCAAAAGTGGAGAGAGCGAAAATATATTATCTTGAATATAAAAGTATTTTCTCGTGAAATTCATTCACCCTATTCAGTTTCTGCCCTCATGCTTGAAATCGTTTCGCTTCCTTTACTCATTTGAATTGTTCTTTCAAGATCGACCCTTACGCAACTTTAATTGAGTCTATTCCAACAGCTTTGAACTACCGCTCGATTTGGAAGATTTATTTACATTGTAGCAACTGACGGAATTTTATGCATTGTTTTGCACACCATCCTGAATTCTGTGCATAGTTCGCTGCAGTTTAGTGCCGGAACATTGTAGAAAAACACCTGAAGCGAAGGAAAAAACAAACATGATTTTTTCAAAATAAGCATCTTAGATATGCAGTGTTATTTGAAAGACAAACTCACGTGTGTGTGTTTAGGTCTATCAGTACTTTTAACAAAATGTTTTTAGTGTTGTCGTTGAGAAAGAGATTCTTATTTAAAGAACTTAGAAATAGTTAAAATTTGATACCTTGTCCCTAGAGCAGTTCTGGTCAGATTTTCCTTTTTATATACAGGGTGTCCACTCCTATCGTGGTCCAATAGCTAATTTATAAACCGTTAGAGATAAGCATATAGTTTATTTAGGAAAAAATCTCTAAATTACGAAAGAAATTTTGGGTTATGAAATGTTTTTCAAAAAATCAAATTTTGAAAGAGTTACGAAATTTAAATTTTTATACAGCCCCCCAGTCCTATCAATCATATTTAGTAAAACATTCTTGACACTAACGTTTAAAACTAAAAAAAAATCACTCTTCTACCACAAAAATTGACCGAGTTATGACGTTTTGAAAAATCAAGATTTTGCATTATTTCATGACGTCATCGAGAGATCGCTCCACCGATGACGTCATGAAATAATGCAAAATCTTGATTTTTCAAAACGTCATAACTCGGTCAATTTTTGTCGTGGAACAGTGATTTTTTTAAAGTTTTAAACGTTACAGTGTCAAGAATGTTTTACTAAATATGATTGATAGGACTGGGGAGTTGTATAAAAATTTAAATTTCGTAGCTCTTTCAAAATGTGATTTTTTGAAAAACATTTCATAGACCCAAAATTCCTTTCGTTCTTTCGAGAATTTTTCCTAAATAAACTATATGCTTATCTCTAACGGTTTAGAAATTAGCTATTGGGCCACGATAGGAGTGGACACCCTGTATTTCAAAAACTGACAGTATCAAAAATTATTTGCTTCTCCTCTTACAAGGACAACAACGCAAAACGCTGCCTGCTTGCTGACTAATTATTGCTTCTTTTAATACTGCTTGTACAATACAGGAAAAAAAGGAACCTTCTTCAGGTCAAGCCTCTACGTATCAACTTGATCCCAATACAGTCTATTTTCTACCTCTTATAGCGACCACTCGTTATAAAGACCTTTCGCTGTGGGACAGAGATGGTCGTTATATCGAGCGTCAACTATTTCTGTGACTAAAAACTGCACACACACAAATAGCAAAAAAAAAAAAAAAAAATAATAATAATAATAATAATTTAAAAAAAACATAAGCCAAGTTTTCTATATTCAAAGGAAAATATAAAGTTCGGCAAAAAACTAGATTTTGAAGTGATCAAAAATAAAAGAAACACTTGAGCTTTTTGCCAAAGTGTTTGGTTATACTATGTAATTAAAACTGATGTGGAAAACCACATTCCTTTTGCTAGAAGTACTTTGCAAGAAGACATCAACACCATAGTGTGGATTTTATCCTAGCAACCCTCTCAACGAATTTAAATTTTGGGAAGGGAAAGTTCTCAATTTACTGAGTGAAACTCCGAATTTTACCAAACGATAAAAAACGTACGAGTACATACATACATACATACATACCTACATCTAATGGAAAAAGACTGTTAGACTTCATTAAAAATAATTTTAAACAATAATAATTGATCTATTACAATACTGTTTCCAAATTTCCTGAATCTTCAGACGAAATTTTCATAATAAGGGAATATTTGGTGCGTCTTATAGTTGTATAATTGTAGTTGTGTATGAGTCTATACATTGTTTTTGCGCCGACTTCAAAACTTATGTTTAAAAGTAGTTTCGATGGTATTCAAAGAAAAAAATTATTTTTTACTTTTTAGAGCAATTTCCAACTGAAGTCGGTTCTATTTTTTTTCCAAAAAATACTTTATTTCATTCTTTTTAGTGTAAATGCACTTAAAATAATCAAAATATAGCTAAAAAACTAAAAATTACGCTTTTAAATAAAGTTCAGAATAAAGTTTAAATTTAGTTGAATTTCATGTTTGATTTAGTTAAGTATTCATTCAAAATTCTCACTGTCATTATACTTATTATTGTTTCATATCAACCACGTTTTGTAACAATGGATTTCATATTTAATCATTTAGGACAAATCACTATAAATTTGACTACTTATTAATTGATATCTTCGTTAGTTAAAACCGTATAATGATACAAATTAAAACTAAAGAAGCCTGTAAAATGACGAATCTATCGGTACCTGGTTCGACTTTAAGTTCATTAGCGTTCAGGAGAAAGAAGCAGAACATAGAAAGATACTCAGATTTTAATATAAGTAGATATTTCAAAACAATGTTATCAGCATTACATGAAGATAAAAAAAAACCATGCAGCTATTCAAAAAAATCCTTGCAGACCTGGACTCGATCTCATTCCATCAGGAACTTCAACCCGACGCGTTTAACCACTTGACCATCGGGTGGCTCATTGAAGTAAGGATTTACGATAGCACATATTGTTTTAAATGATATGAAATTTTAGTTTTTCGATCATAACTTTTTTCTAGTGAAAAAATATCGTCATTTGAGTACATGGTACATAAGTTACACCATCTCCTATCGATTAAAAAAAATCGTCCAAATCGGTTCAGTAGATCAGATGTATGTGCGAACAAACAAAAAGAAAAGCACACGCTTTGAATTGAGAACCTCCTCCTTTTTTGAAGTCGGTTAAAAACGGCCATTACTTCAAAACGAAAATCTTCCGTTTAGACCCATCGATTTATACTTAATCTTCATCGAAAGCAAGCGCCAAATGACAGAGTCACGGAATGGTTAGTTAATCTTAAAAGAGTTATTCTAGGAGCTCATTTACTTATGAAAAGGACTGGTTATTTTGGGAATATATTCTGAGACTTATATACGAGGTGATTGATTGAAGACCGAATTAAGTTGAAGTTTATGATCTTGTAATTATTACGTTGTTTTAAATAGCAAGATATAATAATAGACGGATTTTTTGCTTTTCGCCAAACGTCTCGAATCTGAGGAAAGGAGTGACATTGGCGTGTGTTTGTTTTTTTGTATGTATATATACATGTAACTCTGAATAAAAGATAAATTCATGTTCTTTAAAAATATAAAAAGTAATATATTTGTTACTATTATTAACACTAAAGGCTAAACTATATTGCATGTTGATGTATTTTAAGTGTTTCAGTTGTTTGTATATGGGTGATTCTACGCTATTTGAATTCAGACGGCCAATGGAAAAACTTCATGTAAAACTGATTTTATTAATGTTTTTGTATGCTTAAGCGTTACAAACTGTTATCTTTTATATGAACCACCCAATTAATTCACTATAATTATTTTATTTTAGCATTTATAGCTGAAAATAGTCATAAATGTATACTCTCCTGGCCTGTCCAAATATTAGTTTTTATACAAACATGTTCAACGTTCAATTTTTGCTAACTTAGCATAATGTTTTTCGCCATAATCATACACTTACATTAACAGAGAAACATATTTCATCAGTAAACATTGAAAAAATATTTATTATTATTTTAAAAAATACTTTTCAACGGGTTATATCAACAGTGTCACCCTCACCTGGCGAACTTCAAAGACTGCAATTTCGCATAAAAATGCATAAGGATGATGTTGATTGCGAATAACCAGTGTATAATACTGAGTAAAGTTAAAAGCAAGCTAAGAGTTTAAAAAAAAATTCGAATAATATTGCATCGGTTCTAGTTGAAAGTACCTCAAAGCGTACTGCGCCAGTCGCTGCAGTATTTCCCCTGGTAAGTACAACTTTTTATATTTCATCGTTACATAAGTGTGCGTATGTATAATGTAATACTTATTGTGTGCAGACATCACGGTTTACGTGAAGTTCTGGTAAGAAGAACGCGTGATGTTGTTTTTATAGGTAATGTGTGATTTTGTCACTTCTCTGGCGTCACTCCCCAGGCAGTTTTGTTCCAAAAAAGGGTAAATATACATTAAAACTGTGTTATAAGCATAATTAATGTCATTTTTAATCTTAATTGCCCCTGTGAAAGCAATTTGAATGAACTTAAATAATGCGGGAAGTATTTTTATTTGGGATCTGCGGTGCGACGTGTATGTAACATGTCGTGTTTTCAAGATTGTTTTTTTTTTAATTTTATTACAACGCGAAAATTTTTTTAAATACAGGTCTCATAGAAATGAGTCCATACTATGATTTTACACCGAAAAATAAGTGAAATAATAGAAAATCAAATCAGAATTCTGCCAATAGTGTCACTCCCCTGGCAACGCATTTTCCCCTGGTATCGATAACCCCCCCAAAAATTTAAATTTCGTCTGACCTTTACCACTACAATCACAAAAATAGCGACTACTAGTGATATAATGAGTGTGAAATTAAACAGATTATTTTTTTCTTTGGGGACACTTAAAACGCATTGACCGTAGAATCACCCATAATAACTCTGAATATAAAAAATAAAATTCACGTTCTTTGCAAATATATAAGTAACTAGCAGAACCCGGCAGACGTTGTTCTGCCTAGATGTATATTTCGTCTCCACATGGTGTTTTGGATGTAAAAATCTATAAAGCGTTGTTGAAAATAGGCATGAAAGATTTTGAAAATTCTAAATCAAGCAAAGTTATCTTCTGATAAAGTTATTCAATAAAAAAGTTCATTTTCCTTTAAAACTATAAAACTATGTTCTGTAGAGTTGGAAAACACAGATGTCCACTTCTTATGAAGTTAATAAAGTCACTTAGAAGGCTAAACTAAGCTTAACAACAATGGCGGACTTGTTAAAATTTTGCAATGTAAAGATGCAAATGATACTTAAACTTGACAGTACTTGAAGAAACTTCTTAAAACAGAAAAGTAACACAACTTTTTGAATAAAAAAAAAGCATGGTGGAATGGTTGTACTTTAGTAATTTGATGGCATAAGCTATCGGGAAATACTCGTCCGTACACACAACCGTTTGAAAATTAAGTAACAACATATCTAATGCGAAGAAATGAGTTCCATAAATTTTGCACTCGTGGCACAATTTGAGCAAGCATGAATATATTATTCGCAAAGCTGAAAACAATTTTAATGAAATATTTGATACTCAATACCCACCATTCCGTACGTCGTTAATAATTTTTAACATTGCGGTTAATAACAAATATTACGAACATGAAAAAGCAAACACCTTAAAAAATATGGTAGCATTTGAGTACTGTCATGTAATAATATGTTTGTCTGAGAAGGAAACATATTTAATCAGGTATTTATCATACACAAATAATTTTTTCTACTCTCGAAAACAAAAATAGTTGCGTAGCAACGCGCCTTGGAAAATTTCAATTATTGAATGTTCTTGGCGCTATTTAAAAAGTCGCCAATTTGGTAGCTAATTTGGGATACCTTGGATAATTCTGAACCCCTATCCCTTCCATAAATAAACTTACGTATTATCACTTTTGTGAAAGAGAGTCACCAAATGTTGAGGTATTCTCTATGAAGCTGATTACTTTTTGGCAATCTGAAATCACTTTGAATATTATATTTGGCGCTAAATGTACACCATTCCGTAAGGCGTTAAAATAATTTCCAACATTGCGGTATATCATAGCAAATAGTATGGACATGAAAACGAACTATTGATTGGATGTTTGGCGAGAAAATATAGTAACATACTTTGATTGAAAACAGCAATAGGTATAAAGAACAAAATAGTGTTCGTCTGGAAAATAATGCATGACATCTAAGCCTCTACAAATCTAAAGGAGTTTTATCCTTTATACTTGAGATAGTTATTGGGAAAACTTCCATTATTGAGGGCTCTTGGCGCGATTCAAAAGATAGTCAAATTTACGGTAGCAAGCAATTCCAACTATCTGCCAGAGAGTTGAGTTGATACACTAAATACTCGATTGCATTGATGAAAGCCTTCGAAAATGGAGTTTTAAATTGAAATTACAAAGACAGAATCAGGTCTAAAATTGAAATAAAAAAATAACTACCCATCGGATTTTGTTGAAACTGGTCTCTAAACCTTCCCAGTACCAAAAAGAACAAACGGTGAAAATTTCTGCCAAATCTCCCTGGTAGTTTCTGAGATCTTAGGGAACACACACACACACACACACACCAACATTCATTTTTATATATATAGATATGTCTAATACTATTATTAAAGGCTAAACTATGTTACGTGTTGATGTATTACAAGTGCATGAAAACTAAGCGGATATTCAATAGTTTTGAGAATCAGAGGGAAATCAGAGTATCATGTGAAATATTTTGATTAACTCTAAAAGTATTTTTTAGTTTTTTAAACTACATTTTAAAATTATTTCCCCTGCTTTCCTTGTCGACTTTCTTTTGCCTAACAGGTAGAAAATGGTAATTTAACTCTCTCCCTCTTCCATAAACATTAATGTTCTTTCCCCACTTCGTCTTGTGGATGACCGTGTGACCCACTAATATGCGTTATCACATTTACTAAAACCGTCTCGTGATCTTTTATCAGCCCTACTCGGAACTCGCAATGAATGAAGATTCCAAAGTTTGATAATGTGGGTAACATGTGAATCCATATTTTCGAATGAACGAAAA